>CM031239.1:455597015-455767015 GCA_018340775.1 Taxus wallichiana var. yunnanensis | reverse complement strand
TCCATTTGCTATATTTTCCATCCATTTTTTTGCTGTTAGTGCTGAGATAACCTTGATGGTTTTGATATTCATAGTGGGTTTAAAGGTCTCCTTTTGTCAATTCCTTCCTCCCGAGCATTACCCTTTGCAACTAAACATGTTTTGTACTTGTCGATTTATCCAACTACCCTATATTTTGATTTGAAAATCCACTTGTAGCCAATGCACTTTTTACCTCTTGGAAGATCAAAAAGTTCCACATTTTATTCTATATCAAGGAGTCATATTTTGCATCCATAGTTTCTTTCATTCTAGCTGATGAGTGATTCATGAACTGAACTAGGTTTTGTTCCATCAACCACTGAACTCACGAGTGTGATATTTACTTCAATTCTCATTTGAATTCTCATACAAACTCCTAATGAAGTGTTTAGAAGAGAGTTTAGGTGGGAATATCTAAAGGTATTTTGGGCCCCGGTTTGGATGTTGAATCTGTTTCTAATGTGAATAACTTCTTTCCATATTTCCAAGGTCAAAAAAATTATCCTTACATCTCATTCTTCTTTCTGTAGGATCCTCATGCTCATCATCTTGATGTGTAAGTAGTCTATGAGAGGAGGAATGTTTTGAAAATTATTTTTCTTGAAAGCGAGTCAAATGGTGAATCTTTACAAAAAAATGTATCTAATCTCATATATCTTCTTTATCTCAGGATCCATGAAATTATAGGATTTAGAGGTGGTACTATATCCAGAAATATGCATAGGTGTGTCTCTTTATCAAGTTTCTTTCTCTTTCTATCTAAAACATGCATATAAGCAAAGTATAACCAAATGCTCTCAAATGACAAATAGAAGGTTTGCAATTGCTACATACCTCTTCCGGTGTCTTTTCCTTCAATATATTTGTAGGTGCTTGATTTAAAAGAAATATAGTTGTTTGGAGTGCTTCCACCCAAAAGCAGGTTCTCCATCTTAACGAGTAAAAAACATGTAACGATCTCGTATCCATGATATTTTGATTGCGATGTTCAGCAATTCCTTTTTCTATAGATTATAGGGCACATTCAGGTGTTGTGTGATGCCATGCTCCTTCAATAATTTCAAGATTTTTTAACATAAATTCCCCCTCAATCTGAGTGGAGGACTTGAAGGGGTAGCTTATTTTGGTGAACAACACTCCTATAGAAGATTTGGAATTTTTGAAATGCTTCACTCTTCTTTTGGATAAAGTACACCCAATTATTGTAGAAATAATCATCAATGAATAACTATAATATGGAAATCCCTTAAAAGAGGCATGCATGGGTGCATAAAGATTGGTATACACGACCTATAGATGGTTCTTGGAATGGAATGTACTTGTCTTGAATGGATCCCAATGTTTTTTTCCCACTAGAAATCCAGGAAAAATATGTAATGATTGAGAAACATGAATAATCCTTCATACCATTTGCTTATCACTAAGATGAGAAAAAGGATCTGACAGAAAGATATCTAAACCAAAAGTGCTAGGGTGCAGTGGATTCCACCATGGAGAAAGATAACACAACTACAGAGGATGAAACTACTTCTAGTGCTAATAAAAAATTCCTTTAAAAATGCTCTAGAAAGTATCTTATCTTATTGAGATATTAGAAAAGAATTGATTGCATTCTGAACTAGGAAATCCACCTTGAGCTTGTGATTCAAAAAATGAGAGACAAACATAAGATTTTGGGTCGGAGACAGGGGATATAGAGAACCTTCGTGAGATTAAATCTTCTCATCCCGAGATGAATGGTCACATTGTCGATTCCTTCTACCGTATACTCCTTTTTATCTAAAATACAAACCGATCTCGAGTGGTTATATTAGTTAGTGAATCAAATTTTTATTTATCACCGGTAATGTGTTTCTTGGCACTTGAATCTATCACCAAATATTCTTCAATCACTATGATGTTTGGGATACAAGCACTAAATCATCTTTCTATGTGCCAAAATTTACCGATTTTTGAATATCTTCATCCGAATCATCGTTTGGTTGGGCTACAACATGTCCTTTCTTTTTATTTCAATGAGGATGTCACTTAGATATCTCTTAATCACCTCTTCCAAATGTGCTTTCTTCTCACAAATTTTGTTATGTGTAGCCACCTTTGTACCAATAGTTCATAGTGTCATGCGTATTCATGGTGCAGATGTGACACCATTGATTCATCTTTTGAGACTTCTACTTCTTTTGTTCTTTATGTATCTGCTTCTCTTATTGTGATTGTGAAGCTTCTTTATCTTTTTCTTCCGGAGACCAATGATTTTTCCTTGAACTACTCTTGTAGTAACTAAATGGCTTCTTCTGTTGCTGATAAATTTATTAGTTCATAAAAATCACCTCCTTTTGAGTGATTCTCAATGTGGTGGTAAACATCCTGAATTGGGATGGAAGAGCTCACAGTTTGACCTGGGATAAAAAAACTTATCCTCGACCTATTTTTGAGTGCAATTTAGCTCGATCATAAATCTGCTATACAACACAAACAAATTTCCACTTTCTCACCTTCTTGCATACTTATGGTATGAAGCTTTGAATGGAGATGAAGAATATTTTTCAAATTATTTTCTTCATATATAACAGAGAGAGTATCCTAGACCAGTTTTGATGTTGTCACATTCTGAATGTGTGGTTGCACCTCATCGGATATGCTAAAACAGTTTCATTTTAAGATCTCCCTCACGAAATTTTAGTCTAGAATTGGTGGCGAATATCCAAAATCAACTTTCACATCAATGGTGAATTTTGTAAAAACTCTTTCGTGGCAAAGCGACTATGTGGGATGACCGTCCATCATCTTCTATACAACCTATGTTAGATGCCATCTAACTCAGGTTATACGACACACAACGTATGGTCGTCTAACCTGGGTTGGATGGCCTTCCATTTTCTGTTGTCCAACCCAACCATCCAACCTAGTTTGGACGACCATTCATCATGTCTCCTATAACTTTGGGTTGGATGGCATCTAGCCTAGGTTGTACAGAAGACCATGGATGATTGTTCGATCTACCTGGATTGGATGAAAAACATTATCTACCATCCAACCTTGCCATCCAACTTGGGTTTGAATACTATACATTATCTATTGTCCAACCCAACCATCCAACCAAGTCATCTAACCCACCATCCAACCCACTATCTAGCCCAACCATCCATCTCACCCATCCAACCTAGCCATCCATCATCGGTTATCTAACCCACCATCCAACCCTACCATCCAACTCTGTCATCAAAATGAGCCATCTAACCCAGTCATTCAACCATTCCATACAACCCAACCATCCAACCCAACTTTCCATCATTAGCCATCCAACCCAACCGTCCAACCCATCCATCCATCATCTCGTTAGCAAAGTATTGTGTAACATTATTAAATAAAATGTAATATTATTAATAATGAGTTTATAGAACTCATATTAATAATATAGTTGTAATAGTTTTATTATTGGTGAGTTGTGAGAACAACTCACGTAACTATTTTAGTGTGAGAGATATCTTAGGGATAAGTTTGAGAGATTGTAGGGATTGGAGAGAGATATGTGGGTTGTTGAGGATTGATGTTGACTCCTCATATTAATGAGGACATCCTCCTATATATTGTGAAATCCATCTATGTAAAGACATCCGAATGAATTTCATTTTCTATATTTTAATAGTCGGTGTTTTATAATTATGTAATTTTTATCATTGGTATCGAGTGAGTTACCTAAAAATGTATTTTTATTTTCATGCTCCTTCACAAGTCATCCATGAGTGGCTAAGAATTTTATTTACGATGTACTCTCCGCATATATGTGTACGTGGATAGATTCACATTACAAGTATTCACTTGACTGTATAAAATAAGGTAGATGGTATTTGTATTTATCTATATTTGTTTGGTTGCATCTCAAAGTAGATCTCAGTTGCTATATCAGCTGAGTTTGATGATATTGGTTTTGCATTAGTTATGAGAATCAACCTATGAATTAGATCTTGCATTGGATCGGACTATCCCGTCAGTGTTCAAATCCCATGAATTGTAGAAATTTTTGCAATGTTTAATAGTGGTATGCAGACTCGTCATAGTGAAGCTGGATCAGACACATCCCCAACATAGCCACACATGGAAGGAGACAATCAATGTTGAAGACTCGAGTTTTGATATACATATCTATCTAAGGACACTTTGTTTGTGGAACTAGATAATCATATTTGTTCTTGTTATAGATCACATCACATGCATAGTGAAGCTCACAACAACATGTAGTAAAGTATTACATACCTAATCATGGAATTCAACATGTCTGGGTACACAATCATTTTTTTATTTTAATTTTGTATGTTTGGTCAAGTCATTGTATACATCCACCATTGCATGCGTCCATCATTGTTTTTTTAAAGTCCTCTCTTGTTTTAGATTCCGCATAATAATCCTAGTGTTATTCTAATATAGATGGTCACATATCTAAATGGAGTTTTTATTCATTCTCAAAATTAATATTAAAAATCATTAGTTGGTCATTAGAGTCATCCTCTAAAAGTATATTAAAAAAATCATTTGTCAAGAGTATGCATGTCCAATCTATATATCATTTAAAAATGAGGAGTCTAGGGAGGTATTTTAATAAGTGATCTTAGGATTAGTAATATTATCTTGTTTAAGAGTCACTTAGTCAAGTTTCAAAATAGTTGGTTATGTTGTGAATCTAAAATTTGTGACATTGTAAATGACTGAAAAATTAAAAAAATTTACCTCGTGGATGCATTTTCAGTTGAAACCGACGTCCAATTCTTTAAATTGACATGAACAAGTTGAATCGGATTGAAAAATTCAAAGGAAAATATTTTCATACATGGAAAGGTAAAACTCAATTGTTGTTGATTAACATAGATCTATGGGAGATTGTGGAAGGAAACAGCAGTAAACCACATGTCGTATATGAAGAATCAAAATGGAAAAGAAAGTATAAAAAAGAAACAATGATTATTGGCACAGGTTTATCTCGATGCCTACTTGCATCATATAGATAAAAAAAAGACATCACATTTGATCTAGAAGACATTGAGCAAAATATTTGGGTCACAAGCACAGAGCAAAATAGTGGTACTGAAGAAAAAAAATTCCGAACTGAAAATGGAGGAAAGAGAAAGTATGGTGGAACATATCAGTAAGTTTCCTTCTATTTCAAATCAATTAGCTAGAATCAAAGTTGATGTGCTTGATGATGATGCAAAAGCAATATTACTTAATAGCATGCCTCCTAGCTATTCTAATATGGTATTCACTTTGAGAAAAATAAATCCGAGTCTAGAGGATTTAATTTCTTCTTTGATAGAAGAAGAAAATAGAACGAAGAAGATTGATCTAGAAGAAACTACAATGTATGGTAGAAAAAACACATTTGCTAAAGGAAGATTCAAGCCTTCTTTTAAACACAAATAAACCTCCCAAGGTCCACAAAAATTTATTTGTCACTATTGCAATGCTCTTGGACATGGTATTATGTATTGGAAGAAAACAACACAAGATTTACTTGATGGTAAATTAAAGGATAAAGCCTTAATTTATGAAAACAGAGATGAAGAAAGTGATTGGGATATGAAGTCTGTGATAATGAGGAAAAATGCTCGGAAAAATGATTAAGACTTCTTGTAGTAAGTAAATAATGCATCAATCATTGGATGATGGATGTTGGAGGTCAATCAGTGACCTCTCGTCAATCACAAATGATGTGGTCGCATGAAGTTGTGGTGGTAGTGTGTGTGTATGTGTGTTTTCTTTTATTTCATATTTGTAGTATGATTTCAGAGTTCCTGTTTGAATAAGTGAAATTTTCACATTGAGGGGGAAATAGAACATGGTCTCAATGTTCAATTTTCCCTCTATTCAGTTTGTATTCAGTAAGTAGTGGTTCCTACATGATTCCCTAAAGGAAAGACATAGTGGACAAACGAAAGCACAAAGGAAAAGAAACATCATGATATTTGGGTTGTTGGTTGTCCTGTAAAACCATCCTTTATTTTAGGTTGTTGGTTATCTCAGAACCATCCTTTGTTTCAGGTTGTTGGTTTACGTACAAAACCATCGAAATCATGAGCACGTATGGGTGACAAGTTGAAAAATTAAGCGTGATTGTTGTTTATATAATCTCAACATTAGGGGGAGTGTATATTAGGAATGAATAAAGTTAACAATAAGGGAGCGAATGTTACCAAAATATCATGTAACATTATTAAATAAAATGTGATATTATTAATAGTGATTTTATAGAACTCATATTAATAATAAAGTTGTAATAGTTTTATTATTGGTGAGTTGTGAGAACAATTCATGAACTATTTTAGTGTGAGAGATATCTTGGGGATAAGTTTGAGATATTGTAGGATTGGAGAGAGATATGTGGGTTGTTGAGGATTGATGTTGAATCCTTATATTAAGGAGAACATCCTCCTATAAAATGTAAACTCCATCTATGTAAAGACATACTTGAATGAATTTAAGTTTCTATATTTTAATAATCATCTTGCTTTTTTATAATTATGTATTTTTATCATCATCAGTCATCCAACCCGAGTCATCTACCGGTTTGGACATCGATACATTATTTGTTGTCAACCCATTTGTCAACTGGGTTGGATAATTGTATATTATATGTCATCCAACCTAGGTTCGACACTAGGTTGGATGACAGGCATAATCGCACGACTGTCAACCCATCTTGGAAGACCATCCTTCATCTATTGTCCAACCTAGGTTGGAAAAAAGACAATGGATGTCCATCCACCCTAAGTTGGGTGGAAAGTCACTCTTTGTTGGATGTCATTATTAAATGAGTACTCCTATAACCCCCAACCTCTAGGATATGTATTATACCTTGGCGAATACATGTATAAGTTAATTTTTACATATAAATAGTAGGTGAATTGACCCATACAAATGACTTGTTGGCTGAAAATTTTGGTGAACTGGGCGACAGGTTGACTACGAAAATTAACCATTTTCAATTTCTAAAATCCCTAATATTCACGTGTTTATGAAAATTCACCACTAAAATTTTCCCTGTCCTCGAGTGATCAGCATTAATACTTTTATGTCCTCATTGTCATACTTCATGCATTTATCAATGTCGGTGGGACGAGAGAGTTCACCAGTAATGATCTCCCAAAGGTCTTCAAAAATAAGAATTGTTCTCATCATTGTCTTCCATGTGGTATAATTGGGCCATTTCAAGAGGTGGGCATCGAAAGAAATATCTTTGGAGCTGACATGGTGTCAAAAAATTAAAATTTTATTATCATTTATTTTAAAAACCTATAAAATGTCTTCTCGATGAACAATAAATCTTAGATGGGCTCGATATTGTTTTGCGGTGAGATGTATATGCTTATGTGGGCATTCTATCTCACGTTTATCATTTTCTTTGTATCCATTTTCGATTTTTGCACGTACCTTCTTGGCTTGACACTTTGTATGTCAAAAACACCACTCCAGTATTCCTTCACATAGAAGCTCCTCTATTTTTAGATTTCCGTTGTTATGAACGACATCAAAGAAAAACTATATTCGATGTTATATTCTTGGCGTCTTAACAACAATTCATTCCTTTGACAAATAGCGATCTTTGCTTTCGGCATCCAAGTCTCATGACATATGATGCTTGATGTTGCTTTATGCATAGGTCGAATGAATTCACTCGCAAATATTCCACGTTAAAATGTAGAATTTCCAAAGCACCGATTCAAGCTCTCCTTTAGTGCAAAATCTCCACCGATTTCCTTCCACCTTGGTCACTTCTGAGAAAAATAATAAATTGCTATGTTGTTTAAACCCACCACACAAGTTTTAGTGAAAAATAATAAAATTTTCGCTAGTTGAATGGAAAAGCCATAAAAGTCACCTAAGTCTTGTTTTTAATATGCATGAAAAAATAATGCTCTTTCCAAAAAAACAATCTCCAATCAAAAGAGGTGACTTTAATATTTTTCATGCAGTTAAAATTTATATGGCGAGCCACCCATCTCCACGCAGGTAAATAGATCTCCTTGCTAAAACTTCAGCTTTTGCGACTTAAAATCCAAAAATTGGATGTCGACTTAATCTTATGCAGTCTAATTTTTTTAGCAACTAAATGCCAAAAGAATGACAACGTCTAGGTCTTCATGCAGTCGACTTTTGCAGCTGCTCAAACATCTCACCCTAGAGCAATGATATGATTTCTCCTACATGTCTTGCCAGGAATAACCTTGCCTCGACTCTGATACCAATGAAGGCTTAATAGAGGAAACTAGAAGATAGTTTTATTGATGATTAAATGAGTTACAATCTTATGTATTTATAGATAAAGGAGAAACTTCTACAGAGGAGAAACCTAGAAGAAGAAGAATAATCTATAAAAGAACAACCTATAAGAGGAGAGAAGAGAATAGAAAAAACTAGAACATGCTAAAGGAATGTATTATTTATTTAATTTTTCTAACAATCATATACGCATGTGCATGCACATCTACACATAGATTAAATATAGATTGAAACCACTTTTACACCTTAAATAAATTGGCATATATACATATATATACATTATAAGTTTAAACCCGCACACCTACACATGTATGTAAAAACACACACATCCAAACAAATACATTTCTTTAATTTAGATTATAACTTTTTTACATATTAAGATAATGTACATATATGATTTTTACAAATATGCATTTATGTATATATAAAGTCCTCAAATTAAAAGTAAGGTTTTAATTATACTTTTCACAATATACAATGAATGAAAGTTGTGTAAGAGAGAAAATAAATAAGGGACCATGTAGCAACGGTTGAAATGGATACAAAAAGGTCTATCAAAATAAATAAACCTAAACCATACTCTAATTGTTCAAGAAAATCAATAAAGTAGGAAGAAAGAGAATATTAGGGAAAGAAGTAGGAGTATATAGAGACACTTAGGAAAAAAATAGAAAATTAATAGAGAAGTTTTTATAAATTGAACATACATAAGAAACTAGCACTACAAAGAGACTAGTACAAACCACTTACTGATAAGTGCACAAATACAATAACACCATAGAAAGAAATTAGTCATATACAAATGTTATCTATGTACATAATGTCACATTTTGGTGTCTATGTGTGTCGTTTATATATTTGTAAAAGTAAGATGAAGGCAACCAATGCGTTCTATTCTTATGATTTATTTTCCACATTTGCACAAGTTCTTTTCACCATATAACATGCAGCTCATAAAAGTATATATTTTCTTTTTTATGGTCAGAAATTGCTTCTAAAAATACGACGTGCAAGAGAGGGTAGGTTTGACAATAATTTTTTTATTTAGCATCCAATATTTTTTAAGGTATAGACTATTTCTGTTATTATTCAACCATTGCTTATATACAAAATATTAAAATGAATATAGAGAAATATCTTAATTCACCTACAAACTTACTGATAATTTTTAAAGATATTATAAGAATATTAGTGTATTAAAAATAAGAAATAAAGAGGTAGACAACACTTGTTTATCATAGTGGTGGGTAAGAAACATTCTCAAACTAACATGTATGTTTATATATATAAGATATGAAAATAAATTCATTTATAATTATACGGAAAACAACTAAATTTTAATTTGCATTTTATATAAATCTTGTGATTTTAAAACTTCTTTTACCGGTACATATTTATTTGATAATTTTCATATGGAAGAATTGTGTTCTAACTTTCTAGGCTTCACAATGATATAATTATTTAGATAAAGTGCCAAAAGTATAAATGTCATATATTGGTCTTGATATGAATCTAAAAATCATGTAATCTCTTATCAAAAAAGAAGACAAAAATAAAATAGGTAGATGAAACATTGCTCGGTGTATAACTAGAGGTCACTCCGGCGTTGAGCAAGTCTATACCGGTAGTGGCGTAGGTGGAGGTAGTCTTGTAGGTTGGGAGAGGTGGTTGTGTGGGGTGTAGTTGGAGATTTTTAAGGTTTGGCTTTAGGATGTGGGGTAGGATATAATATATTTATGAGATATGTAATGCCCACATTTTTCACACACAAAAACAACAAAGTAAAACTACCGGGATAAAAAAAATTTAGTTACATTTGTCACTACACAATGCCACAAGGGCTTCAAGTAAAGAAAACTCAGATGCATACGACACTTACAAGCCATTGACTCACATAGACACATGACACAACCATAGACATGTCGATGCCACACTTTTCCAAATGAATGAATACTAGCAATGACCCAACCACAAGAAAAGGACTCAAGGATTGGCAAACCCACAACACATCATTTCATTAATTGCATCTTAGTTATGATTAACATTCCAAGAACATTATTGAGCAAGGATAATTTCCTCTTTTTTCCAGCTACAGATTCTTAAGTTCATTCCACATTTAATTTACAGTTCGACCATTTTAAGTTGGCTTTATTTTTTCGTTTAATGGAAATTTCCATAACTCACATACTTATTTGGAATAATTCGAATTGCATATAAAGTACTTAATTATATTATTCTTATGTTAAGAATATTCTTCTCCAACACTTATTTGATGTCTACATTTTAACCTTACAACTCAAGTGAATCTGACTTGATGTCCATATAGCAATATTAGGATTTAAGGGAGATTTAGATACAAGATAGCTTTTTCCCAAAAGCATTCTTCGATCACGGTATAGTTATTTCCCTACCATATTTATTCTAATTCAATGACTTGTGGAATTCCATTTTGATATATATATATATATATATATATATATATATATATATATATATATATATATATATATATATATATATGTATATATATATATATGTATATATATATATATATATATATATATATATATATATATATATATATATATATATATATATATATATATATATATATATATATATATATATATATATATATATATATATATATATATATTTCTCAAAGTTTGACCACACCAAGGCAATTCATATTCTTTGAAACACATGAAAATATTTAATTGAGTTATAAGGACTCCAAGAGTGGCATTATTCCTAATCTCAAATATCATTTTTACTCTTATATACTTTACTATTTCACCGCATTCTGGTCTCATTATTACCCTCACTTTACAACAAAAGAGTTACGAAAGTACTTGCCTACCATCTTGAGAAGTACATGGTTGGAAGCGTTATAAACTACACATGAACCCCAAGTGATTTGTGTTCAAGGTAAGGTCCCATGTTTCTGCATTTCACGATTCCACATGTGAAATATTATTTATTTCTTAATGCCATAAAAGGACATAACAAGGTATTACGGGACAAAATTTTGGTTTCTTGGGTTCTCTAAAGTCAACATCTTTCAAAACAATTTTGTCTTGTAAAGAGTTACTTATAATTTTCTATCCACATGTTAACCACTTAATCAACTAAGGTTAAGCTTAATTCCAATTTTCACCAGGGCTTTAATCCCTATTATAGATTAGATTTAGGGTTAAAATGTATTTACTCTATAAACCCTTCGTGAGAGATCAAGGCACTATATTGTCACAAGCCAAAGATAAGACATTTAGCTGAGATGATCAAAAGAGGTTAATAACAAGATTTTAAGTGATAGTACAACTTTTTCACTAGCTCCATGATGTCATCTGGGTCCCACAAGCAATTCATTCAATGAAGAAGTTAATTTCTAGATCTTATCTCGCAAGACCGACAATCCAAAAGGATACTAAGGGAGTACTAGCCCTACTTACCCCATGGATGGTAAGGTTACACTGAATAGTCATTGCTTCAAACAAGGACTCATAAGGTGACTTCCAAGGCGGTCTTCACCACTCAACCATGGTGTCGGAACTGAAGAGAGGACATTCTCCTCGCGGTTACCAACACTAGAAGGAAACCACATACTCTGGATAAAGTTGGACCATGTAATTTCTAAAAGGTGGGTTCACGACAAGGTCACTAAACATGACGACTATGATGGTAAACTCCAACTAGGGGTTTTATTTACCTAAACTAGGAGGTTCCATCAAGTGCAAAGTTTAAGTTCATTCTACGGTTTTCAGTGTCTTCTACTGTAAAAGTATCACACATGAAGACATGTTATGCTCCGATATTATACACGGGTTGAGTGTTTCAATTAAATCTCTTTATTACGTTTACAAGGTAAGAATACAACAAGCAAATTAATTAATCGTTTATCGAACACTGAATATGCACTACAAGATATTACTCCAAATTCATTTACTATATATATATATATCAAATATTTTTACCATACGTACTATGAATCAAATTGAACCTATGATTAAATACACATTTCCTAGATGTCCCTAAAAACTAGCATCTCATGCATATTAACAAATTTGAATATAACTTTTTTGTAACATGATACTACATTATACATATATTCATTTTATAATGAACTATATAAATTACAATGATAAATAATGAATTTCACATCGCCTTTTTCCATCATTCTTGCATCCTACAAAACCAAGTGAGCATGAAATCAGCGATAAATCGCTGGCATGGCATCCACCCTAATCTAACATAATTAACATTTTTCAGGTTCCCATTTACATATAATAATAATTACAATTTGCAATCAAAAGAAAAAGGTTTAGAGACACATTCATTACATTTCATTTCACTTCATTTTGTAACCCAGGAGAGAGAAAGAGAAGGGAAGAGAGAGAAAACACCATTTTGTCAAAATTTCTATTTCACACAACAAGTTACACTATAGAGTTTATAAATAGTTATTTACATGTCTCAAAAGTTTCCATGGTGGTTTGTCAACCTGACAAGGGTCCCACAACTTTCTATTTTTACATTTTTTGCTAGCTACACAAATATTCAAATCAGGCTCGGAGGCTAGGAAACCACTTTCAAATGTTGTCCTTCGATGAGAAAACACACTAAGTTTAAATTTCTACGTGCCCACTTATATACCAAGAGTTCATAATGATTGACGGAATGTGGGCTGGATAACGATTTACATTTGGCAGCTAGTTTTATGGGGCCAATGGGTCGTAATGGACCCGATTGCAAATGAACAAAAGTTAGCTCGATGTCTTAGAAAACCAAATCCAAAAATGGCGTTCAATGGATGAACACGCAACGAGAAACTTCCTAAAAGTTTTTCTATATAAGGAGAATTCATTAGAGTCGAGCGGATCGAGAACTAGAAAACCATTTTCAAATGATGACAAGTTTTCTTGAGCAACAAGTCGAAATTGGTCTAGTTTGACCTTGTCAAACTGCGATCGAGGCCTACAAAATGGGTTTTCCAAACTATATAGAATTTTTTTTTCCCTACATTGAAAGTCCGTGTAATTGTCTAATAAAAACACTAGAGGTTTATGAAGACATATAATAATTTCTCTAACCAAGTTTTGAATGGCGGTTTAAAATGAAAGCCAACTTTCTAGATTTAACAACTTCCTATCACTGCAAAATAGTGTAACATGGCTCCTATAAGGGCGTCAAAAAGATCACAAATGTTCATTCAGGGTCAATCCAAGGATTGAAGTGACACCTCACATAACTAGGTACGTGAAGAAATCTTAACCTCCCTTTTCGGAGTTATGAAGGTTACTTTGTGAGTCCCCAGAAATTGTAATTTATCTAATTAAACAAGGGAGGAGTCAATCATTTATAGGGAACTCAATTTCAGCCTGTCAATTAAAAAGGGTAATGTAGAAATCTAGTTTGGTTGTGACGCTTACTAGATCATCACGATGTGAGTGAACAAGTTTATTGTCTACCAAGCAATATTGGATCTTGTAAGTTACGATACAAGGTTTTACTATTTTTAAAACAAGTTTATTTTATACAGTATAATGTATGAAAATCCTTTGGTTATAAATTTTCATTTTGTTGCAAAAGAAAACTAAAGAACATAAATTATGAGAGATGAGGAGAGATGAACCATGCCTGGAGGGACGAAGTCGGTCAAACCCACAAGATTCGGTTCAACATCTTGCTTGGGCATTTCATCAAACAGTTCACAAGTGTTGATCTATCCTCCATGACGCACACAAATATTCTCGATCCCTTGAAAATTTCAAACAGGATATGTTTCCCATTATGTTTTGACGATTGACTAAGGCCTACTCAAGAATTCAAACCGCCATATTTTCTTGAGAGTTTCTATGACTTTTCAACAAACTCATATTTTGTATATCCGGCAAAAGTTCCAGTCCTCGAGCCACATTTCATGTGTTTAAACAAACAGTTCACCTGTCAATGCATGCTTCCACATTTTTGCATAGGGTTCCACATTTACATACATGTTCCAGAGGGCACTTGCAACTATGATGTGTGATGAAGATATTTATTAAGCTTTGAAGGATGAGTAAAGTTCTCATTTTTAATACTGGCTGAGAAAATGTTTCCTTCCAACTACCCATTATGTGTATATCCTGAGACTTCCATTGACAAGGATAAGAATGAAAAACATGGGAAATTTCATGCAGAGGGAGAGAAAGAAAGAAAAGAATTGCAGGCATACGTGGAAAAGAAGAGAAGGGACTTCCAAAGTCTTAATCGATAACATCAATAACTCAAAATAAAAGATAAATAACAACAAAAAGGAGTGGTAGACGTTTGATACAAGTGATGCAGAGGTTATAGTGCACGTAGCACCATTTCAGAAGCAACAGAAGTAATTCAATCCAACCAGACGTCCTGCCTGAAATGAGTGCCTCTAAATCTTTTTTTGTTTTGTTTTGTTTTTCCCTTCTTTTGCATACAACAAGAATAGAGAGGAAGGCATACATTTTCTCTCAGAGGAAATTGAAACCATTGCAGTTGCAGATCTAGATTAGATGATTTGTATATAAAAATATTATTTGATATCATATTACAAGTTTATCTCTGAGCAACAATGTCCCACTTAACATTCTATTTATTTAATTATAAGTAAGCCACCCACCTGCTGCATTTTCTACCACGATCCAATTATTGGATAAATTTCAACATTAACTTGGGATACAATGTGGATAATAGTTTGAAATCTCAATTCATCTGCTTGTATTCTTATGCAAGGAAAATTACAAACATGATGGTATTTTGAGGCGCCCACATGCTTGTCAGAGAGCCCACATACCTTGGCAGCTGAAAATATTATTATCCAGTGGGAAATGATAGGTTTGGATGGATATTACTAGAAGCCCATGCCCTGTCCACATCTGACAAGGACCTCTCTCCGTCAATCATACCTTTACTAAATCCACTCACCCACCATTCACGCACTTCACTGCTTATATATTTTTTAAATTTTATTTTAATGTTAATTTATAGTTAGCCTACTACAAGATAATCGGGGTTGTTGAGTGTAGGAGTTTCTTAAGGTGAAATTTTTATAGAGACGTGAGAAAAAATAGGCATCTAAATTATTTATTTATTTTTTTGGATTTAGTATAAGTGAGCAATAAAAAAATGTAAATTAAGGCAAGCCACAAATAGACATATGTACTTTGAGATTAATTATACATAAATCATGGGTGGGAGCTACGATAGGCCATTTGGCGTGTCTTATTACATGTGCTAAATTTTAGGAAAATGTGTGGCTTGTTTAGTTGTTTAAGTTTTTGCATTAAGGATTTGGTTATGTATGTAATGGCAGGTTTAAATCTTCACCAACAATGTAACTTATTCTAGCATAATGAAATGGTGTGTACATAAATAGTTTGGGGTAATTTTGAGTTTCTCTTAATTATGGATCTCGTATTTGAACATATTTATGATGTGTGGCCAACATAAGAATCAAATGATAGGTGTTTAGATATATTGTGTGCTACATAAGGCTACATTACAAATATGACTACAAAGTGTATGTTTTCTTTATATGTACGAGATGGTTGCACTTACCATTCCAAGAATGTACCTAAATATGTTTTACAATAAACAACTAGATACCAAGGTGTGGTCTTCATAAAAAAGGGAGAAACATTTGAGGGTGTTTTTTCTCCCATTTAATTAAACGTAAAGAAAACAATAGTTACAAGAGTCGATGCATGAGTACATCCATCATTACATGTAATCTATATTGTACATCGTACGTAGCCAAAAGTGAACGACATTGGTTTTTACATAGGCAACATGAGATTTAGTATAAATAATGGAAATTATAGAAACTATTGATACGGTTAAATACCTTCTAGCATTTCATGAATTGGAGAGCATAATTTAGCTTTGGAAACACTCAGAATTGTTTTCCGTTACAATTTTTTTGCTTTTTTGTATAGTTTGGTTCCCACGCGTGCGATAAAAAAATAGCGGTGTTATATAGATATACATAGTATGTATTTTATTTCCTACGATTCCTTTCACAAGTAGGAAGTAAACACCTTGTCAATTAGTTTTTGTAGCACATCAATGTAGGATTTTTCTTTCAATTTACCTTGTGCACCTTTCAAAGAACAACAATTGTTTGTCGAAGCATCTATTAGGCCTCTAAATTTATTTTTGTGCTGAATACATGGCTGTAATGGTATCAACGTCCACAGTTGTATGTGCTTGGTATTGGGTGTGTGTGTACTCACATAGTGTTGTCATGTAAATGTGTAACAAGGAAATTGACAATTACCGAGCACGACAACTCTACCCCTATGCCAAAATTTTCATGTCTTATCATTCCCGGGAACCACAAGTATATCCGAGTTAGTTGATAAGCTCTGATCAGTATTAATTCACTCCCTAGGTGAGTTATGAATGTCCATTCATCCCCCCTAGGTGATTTTAGTAGATCATTTACAAAGCTACAAGCGGTTGTGTGAAGGGCTATCACCTTTGGTCTTTCTAGAGTGGAGCAACCTCACGAAGTTGAGTAGAAGATCATAGGTGGATTTGGATGTGATCCAAAGGCCTTGGGACATCATAGATATTATTTAAGAATATTTTTAAGGTCTTGGAAAAGATGGGGAAATTTTGTGAGAATCAAGGTTCATAAGCGGAGGGAGTACATGGGCCTAAAAGCGGTTGTGGGGCTTCAAAAGAAGATTCCGGGAGATCCGGATGGAGTAAGGAGAAGAACATGTAATCACCGGAAATAGGATTCCAATCCCTACATGATAGTGAAATCATATTTTTTACAACACTTTGGCGCATTAGGCTGCGGGTAGTTTTTCTAAGGCACTTGTGGAGTACCAAATCATAATTCCTATTTTTAAGAGAGAAAATGGATGAATCAAGAAATTATTTTCCAATCGGGATCATATAATTTTTTCCAAAAATTCCATCGGGATCTCAAGATATCATCATTACAAGTTACTCACTTGGAGCGTGTTCAGGACTTAGCCAAATTTTAAGAGGACACATGTCATCTCAAGGAGTCGGTAGGAATTTATGTCCCCAAAGTCCCTAATGTTAGATAAATAAACCTTGAAAAAATGTGCCCATACCCCATGTGACCTCTAAGAACCTCATGTGACCTTTATACTTGATAGTTCAGCCCCCAGGTGTAATTTTGGAGCTAAAATTCCCTGTTGTCGGATCAAGCACCACGTGTCACTCCCGGGACCATGGTGGAAAATGATGTCCCTTAATTCCCCGAAGTCGGGTCATAAATTTGTGAAAAATTCACCCATCCCATATGGGGAGTCTATTGGTCACCCACGTGACCGACTTTCAGCCCCTAATGCTTTAAAACAACTTTATTCAACTTCATTCCTTGTCATTCGATCGCCACCATGTGTTAGCTCCAAGAACACCAAGGAATTTTATATCCCTTATGTCACCGAGGTTAGGAAAAATAGACATGGAAAAATATGTCCAACCCCTATGGAGAGTCTATTGGTCACCCACGTGAGTGACTTTCAACCCTTGAGTGCTTTAAAGCAGCGTTTTTCACCCCCATTCCATGTCATCTAACTGCCACCACATGTTGTACTCTTGACCACCTTGGAATATGATTTCCATCATATCCCTGAGTTAAGGAAATAAATACATGAAATTTTTTCCCAAGATTCTCCTTCTATGATTTCAAAAATTTAAAATTTCAACCATTGCTTCACACTGCTTCCAATGCTTCTAAACTGCTTCCACTATCATGTACAAATATCTCCATTTTTCCTCTGTAACTTCTCATCCATCATTCTACCATTTATTAAGCTCAAACTAGACCTACCAATAATTTATTTCACTTAACTCCATGAAAGCATGCATTTCCTAAAGGAAAATTGGAGCAAACATAGAACAAGAAGCACAAAATGAAGAAGGAAAAATAGAGAAAACTCCATGGCCATGAAACAAGAAGTTGAAGAAATATCTCAAACGGATGCATGAACCAACAAGCTGGTTTTTTCTATTCATTCCTCTACCCAATTCCATTAAGAAAAAACCTTCAAACTCTCATCCCTGCAATGAGCCTCCAAAGAGAAGAAATCCCTCTTGGCTCAACAAAGAAAAATCCAATTTACCATTAAACTGGTGGGCGAAATGAAGTAGAATTACACGTGAAACATAAGAAGAAAAAACCCACATCAAAATATAAGTTTTTTCAAAATGGACAAGAAAATGATACTGTAATTTTGAGGTCCATCAATGAAGATTAACGGACTTCATCCAAAAAGAAATCTCATATTCTTCTTCTCTCTCTTTCTCTCTCCTCTTCCCCAAATTTCTCTCATTTTCTAATATTTTAATTTTGCGTTAGGGTTTGCACTTTTTGATATGCCTTTAAGTCACCCAAAAGTGTATTTAGAAACATAATCTAAATTAAGTCACCTTCATTTTATAAAAGTTACTTAAATATTTCGTAGGAATATGAATAGTCTAAAGCTATAAATAAGGCATATGGAGGGTCACGAGGAAGATGAGGATTCGATTCTATTCTATAAATTATAAATCCATTCCCATATCAAGGGGTTGGTAATTAATTTTGTAAGATTAAGAATGGATTATGCCTTGAGAGAACAAAGGAGATAGCCAAATTATTCCTTTCATCCACTCTCTATTTTTCCTCCATTCTCATACTATGTACAACTTGGTGTAAGTAATCAATACAAGAAGCATGAGTTTTGAGCCTTTTTTGACTAAGGGATTTATTGATACTTTCTATTCATAAACTCCATTTGGTCTTGTTGCTATGCATAGATTTGTTTCCTCCTAATTTTAATGCATGTGATAAAACTTCTAATTGATGTAGGCAAGAATCTAATTTTCTACCTATTACATTAGTTCTCCTATCTACTTTCTCACTCTCCTTTCCCTCTCTACAGACAAAGTAATTTTTATCCAATTCTTCCCTCGGGAAAAAAATTAATTAAACCCGACCTTGCATAGGAGGAAATGGAGAGGTTGGTTTAGTCATGTGAGCTCACATTTCAATTCTAAAAATCAGGTTGTAAGTAGGCTTGACAATGGAAATGCAAGGTCGACAAATGAATGGCCAAGGGAGCATCGAAGGAGATCAGAGATCAAGTAGAAGAACTGAGGAAGGCTCCAAGTTTTCAGACTTCACATTTTCAGCATTTTGGAGACAAGGCTAGGAAAATTTGAAAAAAGTACAAAAGAGGAATAAACCCAAAATACAAAATTCCGAAGGTCTAAAATTTTAGACTTTCAGGTATTGGGGTTTCAGAGAAAGAGAATGGCCAGTCAGAAAAAAGTGAGCAAATTTCGATATCTCAAATTTCAAAAGTCTGAAATTTTGTACTTTCGGGTTTTAGAGTTTTTGATATTTTGATGGATGCGGCGATGACAGTGAAAAAATTATGAAACTAAAATGTCGTAAATTCTAAAAGTCCAAATTTTCAGACTTTTGAATTTTAGAGTTTTGAGAGATGCAGAATTCGAGTTTTGGAGACTTCGGCGACAAAGCGTAAAAATGATTACTAAAAATGTCTAAAATCTGAAAGTCTAAAATTCGAAAGTGTTTAGATTTTAGAAGTCAAATTTGGTTTTAGAGTAAATGCGAAACATTTTCAGAGTTTCAAAGTTTTGGCTTTGATTTTCATAACTCTTGAGGTGATTTTGGGATGAACAGTGAAAAATGTTCAAAAAGGGAAAATTTCCAAAATTTCAAAAGTCTAAAATTTCAAACTTTCAGGTTTCAGAGTTTCCAGTTTTGGAGTTTTAGAATTGTCAAGGTGATTTAGTGGATGAACAGTAACTCAACTTTTGAAACCAAAATGTTCGAAATTTCAAATTTTAGGATTACAGAGGTTGCATGCAATTTGGACTCTGAAAAGGAAGATCAAGAAATCACATATGTTGCAGAATGACACCCAGACCTTCAGATGGCCATCACTTTTGACTAGGAGCTCAGATTTTAACAAGAATGAACTTTTTGGAAAGCTTATAGTCTTGTTTATGTTATCTTAATTTGAGTGGGACTAATTTATTCAAAATAAAGAAATATACTCATCCATTATAGAGAGTGTCCCAAGTTTCTCACCTATCACAATAATGAAGGTATGAGATTACTTTCTTTCCCAACAAGAAAGAGTACATGGAGGATGGGTTTTGTAGTGGAACCCATCATTGTTGTAGGTGAACTCAATGCATTTTAGGTTGATTGAAGAAAGGATTCAAATTTTTCTCTCCCCCTTTCTCTAATTCTTCATATATATTTTAAGGAGGGGTATTTTTCTAATGTGGGACATTTGGATTTGCACCCTCCCTTCTTCTCTTGTCTGTAATTGATCTTGTGGAGTTCAAACCTCCCATCTAAATTGTAAAATGCAATCTTTCCTCTTGGCCATTGTAATGCATTGTATCAAATCTTTGGAGCAATAATAAAATTATGTGGATGATTTTCAACCCTTTCTTATGTTCATTGCATCTTCTTGATCTCTCATTGCAATCCTAGTTATTTGTGCATGGTGGTTGTATTACATTTTTAATGGTTTGTGTTTAATGGAAAAGTAGGTGTTCAACATTCCTTTTGGTGCATCACCTCTGTTAGTTTAGGTTTAATTTCTTGTAATATTCTTAACCCTGTCTCCTTGGCAAGTTAGAGTAGATTAATTTGTATATCCTCTAAAATTTGAATGTGTGCATTTGATAAAAGGAATAGGGCGGCCTTCATCCGGAGAGCTTTCCCAATTGTAAAGTCCCAAACGTTGGGAAAATCTCCATGTTATGCATTCACTCTAAGAGTTTCATCCCTTCGAGTTGCAAAAATTCAAGGGTGATGTGATTACACATCAAGAGTTTTGGCATGCTTGGTAGGACCAAGAGGTCCTTCCATGAGCTTTGAAGGCATTTTCAAGAAATTCAGATGTAGAAATTGCAAGTTCTCTAATTTAATATTTTTCACCTCTCAAGTTGAACTCTAAAATAAATTTTTAAGGGCTTAAGTTGTTAAAAACAAGTCCAAATTTCACCAGTTGATAGATTGGGGGATAATATTCAAAAGGGTATTTTAGTTTTTTTTAATTTTAATTTTTGACATTTCTAAGGTTTTTGAATTTCAGGATTTCAGACATCTCAAGATTTCAGAATTTCAAGTTTTCAGATTTGAGTTCTCCAAATTTGGGTTTCGGGTTTTGAGACATTAATTGTTGCATTTTGGGAATTGGGACTGTCATTCCAAATCAAATTTCAACCTCAATAATCTCAAATATACAGGTCCTTCAAAGTTTTGATTTTAATTTTGTCATGTTTGGTGTGTAACTTGGCAAAATCTAGCCTTTTGAGGTTCATTTCCCAACACATCTAGCGACTCCAATGGGATAGAATTCATTAGTTTAACAACATAGGTTTCCTAAGTACATAAGAAGAATTTGAACTAGGTATGATGCTCATGAATATGGACTATTCATCTACCTCCAATTGTCACCAGGTAGAGAAAGGAGAGGGAGAAAACCACAAAGATCACCATCTCTACCTAACAAGACTTTGTCTACACCTCCACCTGGTAGACCTTTTCTTCAATCAAGGAGATTTCTCCGTCCAAATCGGATGGCACAACCCAATCCATATGTCATCTTCACGAGTAGTAGCCCACTTACCCGAATGCTCAAAATCAGGTCCTAGTTGTCGCACTAAAGAATATTCCCTATTTTATAGGAAGCAATCATACTACTCCTATTGACCACATCCAGGACATTACCAATGTCTATGCAATTCCTGAAATCAAAGAAATGGATATTGTGGTCAACTTGATAGCTTCATCTTTTAAAGACATATATTTTGCAATGGTTTAGGAGCCTATGACAGTGGTCTATCAAGAATTGGGACCATTTGTGCACATCCCTCCACAATGAATTTGAGAAAAAGCGAGATAATCTGACTTTATTGGAATAATTGAAAAAAATCAAGAGGGATCCTAATGAGAAAATGACATATTTCAATTTCCATTTCCAATGAACAGGGGACAGGATTCCGATAACTATTATACCAACTCATCAAAGGAGAATTCCTCTATTTCTTGAAGGCTATAAATTCAAATATAGCCATGATGATCTAATCAATGGGAGGTATAAATACCCGCAACCTATAACATTGCTATTAGAGCTGAAAACTACTTGATTCAAGTTGGTAAGCTAGCACTAAGGCCACCAATGCCTCTCTATCTAGACATGGGAGCTCCTATAGCTAGTCAAACACTAGAGTTGAATCCCATTCCACCCCTAGGAATCAAAGCAACAATGAGGAATCAACTTCTTCAAGCACTTCAAAAGAGTTACAAGAGGTTATGAAATAATTGCAAAACCTAGGAAATGAGCTAGTAACTATCAAGAGACGGAAAGCTAAGAGTTCTAGGCTTTATCAGCCTTAAAATAAGTATCAAGTCAAGCCCCATATAAGAAAAATAGACCAGAAAATCATAATGAAAATCAAAAGAAGAACCAGGACAACCTCAAGCTTCCAGACCATTCGACAATATGATTAAAATGCATCTTCAACATCCAAATCCTTGGTTCTAACACACGAAAAACATGGCACATGACTACGAATGGTGTTACACCTACAATCTACCTCATAGTCAATCCACTTGTTTCAATGGTGCACTAAACTAGGCCTTGATGGTCAGGACCATTGGGGTGTCCTAAGAATTAAGTTAAGAGGGAAATCAGAAGTAGGAAACTCAAAGCAAGAGGCACCTCCAACAAAAACTATGTTGGTCAATTGGCAAACAAAATAATTATTTGGTGTTAACCAACCACCTTTTCAAGGCATGGCTACAACACACGGTCAATAAAAAGGAACATAGAGGAGGGACAACCGTCTAATCCATTTGTTTCTCATCACACTCCTAAACAACAAGGATTTAGTAGACCAAATGCAACAATAAATGTATCAAATCAGCCTAAGGCACCTATTACAACAGCCCATGTACCTATTCGGGCTCCAAAAAAGGTTATGCCAAGTAAGGGTAAATAAAAGGATAAGTCATCCCCTTTAAACATCATTGATTAGATGAAAAATACACATGTGAATATTTCCATGTGGCAGTCATTAGCAATCCCAGGGCAACGGGATTTGTTGCAAGTTGTAATGGCCAATTCGTCTACCTCAAATAGATCAGATCAAAGTCATGAGAAAATTCTCACTAATGCAGTGGAACAGGGTGGGAGTCAAACAAGCAAAAAATTTAAGCCTTCGCTATTCCATGTGTCAATGATTGTCGGGAACCACTTATTACACAACTGCATTATTGATTTGGGGGCAAGTAGCTCAGTAATGTTAAAGTAAATAGTAGATGAATTGGGTCTAAAGTATGAGCCAATGCTGAAGGGAGTGGTGCTACTAGATGGAACATAAATAGGAACTGTTGGGATCATCACAGGTTTAATTCTTACACTACATGATTTTCCTAATGTCACAGTCTTGTAGGATGTGTCGGTAATCGACCTTCCTCCACTCTTTATGTTGTGTTTATCAAGGGAATTCACCACCAAAATTGATGGATATCTATCTTTGGATTGGTCACACATGCTTTTCAAAATAAGAGATTGAGCTAAGGAGAACATTAGATTTGAGCCAATTGTAAACTTTCACATTGAGCCACATGTGCCGAGCCCAAAAATATAAATTTCTTAGCCTTGGATCAAGAATATTGTTCAATTTAGATAGAAAATGTTACTAAGGTTGAGGGTATTCCATATTTGAATCTAGAGGAATGGGCAAACAGAAGGCATGCATTTTACCCATAAAAGGAAATGGAAGAATCTGAACTAGATGTATATTGTGTACACGAAGAAAATTCACCCATTCCTAATATCACCAACCCAAAAAATAGGGATGACAATGAAGTTTGACAACTATTTTTGATACTTCAAAAAGCAAACAAGGTCTGGAGAAGGTGCAATATTGGTTTCACCACAAAAATCCAAGTACTATTCAGCTTTTAGATTTTAGTTTTCCTATTCAAACAACACATCTGAATATGAGGCTTTGGTTCATGGACTTCATTGCGATAGGAAAAGAGGAATAATAAATTTGCAAGTATTTCGGGATAGTGAGCTATTCATGAACTAAGTTAGAGGAAAACATGCGCAAAGAATGACCTACTCAAGAGCTACGGGAACATGGTATGGGATATCATTAAGGACTTTGAAGCTTTCAACATAAAGTCCATACCCATGAAGAAAAATAAAGTTGTAGATAGACTTGCATCAGAGAGCAACTTTTGATTTGGTTGAAAACATCAAAAGAGAAAAAAATTCCACCACATATCCATGTGATTGTAAGGCCGCGTAGTTCCGAAAATAACACAAGTTGGGAGGTGTTTGATAACGATAAATAAATTGTTAATTTCTTGCAAGAAGAGGATTAATTCTCAGCTATGAATCAAGATAAATTAATGCAGCGATAGACAGAGATCAAGTAGTGTAGTCATTTGTGGAAAAACAAGATTCCCAAAGGCTTGGTTACATTGGAGTCCATCTTCAAATTGAATTATCAATTTCATAAAGAGAAATCCAACATATAGGTCAAGGAGAAGATTCGAGAACCTATTTTGTTGAGGAAAGAAAAACACTTCAAATTGGAAAAGTGGGCATGAGTTTCAATATTTCTTCTCCTAGATCTATGAGGACTGCGATGGTTCAATTTGAAGTTAGAAAAACATACCATAGAAGTGGATCCAAATGCTAAGCCCATCGGGTAGAAGAAAATACTACTCAAGCCACACATTTAATCTCTTATGAAGAAAGAGCTATAAAATCTAATAGATGCAAACTTTATATTTCCAATCAAACATTCAAGTGGAGTTACAAAATTGGTTCCAATCTATAAAAAGAATGGACAAATCAGGTTGTGGGTAGACTTTCGAGACCTAAACAAAGCATCTCTCAAAGACCATTTCCCACTTCCTTAAATGGAAAAAATCTTAACGGTAGTAGGGGATCAGAAAGATTCTCTCTCCTCGATGGCTAGTCGGGGTATAATCGAGATAATTGTGAAAGAAGAAGATCAATTCAAAATGGATTTCACCACTAAATGGGGGACCTATGCGTACAAAAAAATGTTGTTTGAATTATATAATTATGGAGCCAATTTCCTAAGGGAAATGGATAAGCATTCAAGGGTCCGATCAACAAAATTGTTCTAGTGTATCTTGATGATATCACTTTGTGTTCTCTAAAAATGCAACAAATTACCTATTTCATCCGAGATAGGTCTTGGAGAGTGTAGAAGATTTGGGGTATCATTGAATCCCAAAAATTCATATTCTTGGATCATGAAGGAAACCTCCTAAGACATATTGTGTCAAAGGAAGGATTAACGATTGACCTAGAAAGAGTTAAAGCAATTCAAGCATTGCCCTTGCTAAGACATAAGGACGGTCTTGAGCTTGTTAGGAAGGATCCCTTTTTCCATGAGTTTGTGCCTAATTTCACCACTCTTGTAAGCCAATAACACTTGATGTTAAAGAAGAGCATGACATATAACTCTCGTCAATCCAGACTTCTCTAAGGACTTCATGCTCTATGCCTTTGGTGGTGGGGACATAATTTATGCAATCCTAGTGCAAAGCAAAATGAGGAGGGTCTGAACAACCATTTTCCTTCTTCAGTCAAAGTTTTGAGGACTATGAAGTGTGATACTCCTTCATTGAAAAGAATTGTCTTGCAATAATCAAGAGCTTGAATAAATTCAGGAAAATTGTCTCAAACAACAAAATTAATTTGTTGGTCTCTCATGCGGGAGTCAAGAAATTCCTTCCGAACAAGGATCTGAGTGAGAAACGTGTAGGATGGATCACTCGTGTCATGGAATATGACATTGAAATTAAGGTCACTAAGCTGGTCCGTGGAAATGAATTATGTGAACAATTGGCCTCGAGTCAACAAGTTGAAGCAGTGATGAAAATGAGGCTATCTTGATCTTTATAGGATGATAAACAACAAGTAAATGACAATGTTTCTATTCTTTTCGGACTCACAATATGATAGATTTCTATAGAAATGCCTATGCCCTCTAGAAATAAGAATTTCAAAGAGGATATACTTTAGATTACAAGCCATTCCATAATTTCTTGTTGATGGTGTTTTGTTCAAGAAAGACATAAATGGTGTTGTATTGAGATGCATTGGAATAGGTCGATTGAGAAATCAGCTGTTACAAGAGTTTCACGATGGACAAGCTGGAGGTCATTTTTCCAACCTTTTTCTTGATAAACTATCTAATAATTTGTCTTTGTAACATTGTTCTTGATAAACTTGTGTCATCCTTAGATGATTGTGCATGAATTGTTATCATGTTATTTACATGTTTTCATCTTTCTAAATCACATTATTTTTTATTAATTGAGCCTTCCATTCTACAAATCTTTATCCATCGTTATCATTACAATGTTTCCTTTATTCCTCTTGTTGTGCATCGATCATTTCTTGGTGTATTCTTTTGTGATATTGTCTTTTATATTCTCTTTGATAAGACCTTTATTGGTTTTTATTTTCAAGATTTAATCTTGTTCAAGCCATACCAATAAAATATTTTCATAAATTTGTCTAATTATTTACCTAACTAAAAGTTCATGATACATGTATTAGAAAATAATCATATAATATCCAAGTTGTAACAATTAGCAAGGCTAGTCAAAGAATGATATGAAATAATTAGAATAGGAGATTAGAAAATTTGTTTCATTTTCCTTCTTTATGACCTTTTATTAGATTTGTTATAATTTTTCACAAACATACTCAAAACACTATGCAATTTATAAAATAATTTGCATAAATAATGTAATGAAATATTTACATTTTTGTCTTAATTCCTCATGCAATGGATCCGAACAAATCTATCTTTGTAACTTTCTTCTTGATACATGTGAGTCAACTTGAGATGACCATGCATAAATTTATATCATGTTAGTTGCATGCTATCAAGTTTTTGCATTTAATTATGCATTTGCTAATTCATCCATCCATTATGAAATAATCATCTATCGTTATCATTTAAACATTTCCTTTATTCCTCTCACTTGTGCATTACCCATTTCTTGTTTTCTTCTTCTACAATATTGTCTTTGATATTCTCTTTCATATGTTCTTCTTTCCTCTTCATTTCCAATAATTAATCTTGGTCAAGCCATACCTATAAATTATTTTCAAAAAAATTTCTAATTATTTATATTACTAAAAACTCCATGTCCATGTACTACACAAAAATCATATAATATCAAGATTCTAAAAATTATGAACGATGGTAAAAATATGATATGAAATAAAGAGAACAAATATTATAAAAAGCGGGTTCCTTTGCCATATTAACGACCTTTTGTTTTATTTTTAAATAGCTTTTTCAAGAATATACTCAAAAAACTATGCAATTTAGAAATCATTTATATAAATAATCTATTCAAATATATAAATAATTTCATAAAAAAAATTTCAGTGAAAGTATTCACCATAGAGAAAAATTGTACACAAATAGGAAATTATTTTTTAGATTAGGTAGTTAGTTTGGTTTTGAGGAGACCAGAAAACCCACAAGTACAAGTGGATAAAATATATAACAATGAAGAAAAAAAGAAGAAACGTCTACCGGTGTCTAAGAGAAACTAACAAAGAACAAGCACCAAACGAAACACATCTCATCTTTTAGGATCCCTCCCAAGTGATCGTAAATGCATATTAGGGTGATCAATTACACTTATTTTTTCATTTTACTTCCCCATATTAGTCCAACCATCATCATTGTTAGGATTTACATTTTCATTATTAACGTAACGATGATTTCTAAATTTTACTTATTGACACTAAGTTGATTCACTAGAGGATATTATATGACACCCAATGCAGCAACAAGGGGTGGTGCTTTCCCAATTTGATTAGGAGAAGGAGAGAACTTCACGTTTTCAAGAGAAGACTTAGTTTTCTACTCAAAAGTTTCCTCTTAAACACTATCTGATTAGATAAATAGGTGACTAGAATCAACATTCTTCCACCACAAAGATTTAATTTTCCTCTAATTATTTCTCTTAGCCAACTTTCAATTTACAGCCATATGTCCTAACACAAAAAATATATATCTAAAGAACAAGCCATCATAATAAAGAGGTTAATTCGGGGTATATTTTGAACTTTTAGTTCAATTATATAAGGTAGGTTTTTAGAGGTATCAATATAAACTCGTATTTGAGAATAGGTTTTATGAGTAAAATATTTGGTTTGATCATCTATGATCGAGATATTTCCCACCATATTTCCAATGCAAACAAGACAATCTTGGTCCCATAATTGCAACAAAAAGTGTAGTAATATAATCAAAACTGATTTACAAGAGAGATTCTCAGTTATTGGATTAAAGTAGGGGAACCATGGCTTCATTACTAGGCAATAGGACTCACATGCCCAAATATCCTAAACTATAGTATCTTTATCATCACTTTGGAAGTAAAAGCTACATTAATGAAACCCTTAGCACAAGGGTAAATGTCTAACCTACCTTCTAGAAGGGGATTCGAGTGCTTTTAAATCCATTAGTGGAGAGTAGAAATGGTGGCGTAAAATCCATTGAATCTACATATTAGAGCATGGTCTTGAAAAAAATCTTTAGATTTGAAAACTTCTTCCCTAAGGAAACACAGAGGATATCATCTTCTAGAATCCAAGGATTGGGAAGAGTTAACCTTTACAACGCTCTATAAAGGTCAAACACCATGTTCATCATTTAGTTTTTCCTCCCTCACCCCTATCACAAATTAAACATGCATCCATACAAGGAACATAGAGCTCCTCGATCCCCCATAAACTCTAGCAGAAGACCCGTTAATAGAGAAAACATGGGTAGAGTGTATGGTTGGAACAAGTGAAAACTTCCCATCAGTTAAAAGGAGCTCTTGGTAGGCATCACCACACATATCCATCACAAGGAAATCATATCCATCATTTGAAAACATCTCGAGAATAACCCCACTTTGTCCATGGCTACCAATCCCATAGCATGGGAAGATTGTAGCACCACAAATATCTTCCCACAAACCATAATATTTACCAAGGCATCCAATTTCTCCAGCAGTTTGTCATTGAATGGTGTGGGTGAGGTGAGAACACCACAACGACATAGTTTTCAAGATCTATCCCTACCTAGCACCCACATTTTGAAAAAGTACAAGACCAAGTGAGGATATTGATGATTTTGTAGAAGAACTTACATCGCCAGGCACAAAAATTCCCTTTGCAAGAAGGGGGAAAGTTGTAGTACCTACTTCCCTTCAACACTTATTATATTTTGATTTCAATTATTGTTGGTTATAGACATGGATATTATTGTATCATTTTGGCTTAGCATGATGATTATACAATAGAGCTACTTAGACTATTGATGGATTTCAATTTGTAGTATGATTGTGTGGATTTTCTTAGAGAGACATTTTATATTGATGATGATGTGTTCTTGACATATTTATAAATTTATGACATTCGTCATTATTGTTATATTTAGTAGGATTTAGTAGTGAACTAATATTGTGATCTTCTTGTGAGATGTTGGAATTTTAAAATAGTAACATTATTTTCCTAGATGATGATTTAATTTATGTATGGATGATTGTTGACTTATCTGCATATATTTTACCTTGGATTTTTTTAATTGGCCACGAGTCGGAAGGAGGTATTGTGTGTTCTGTAAGTGATAATATTACAAGAACCAAATGGGGATTAGAGACCAACCACATTGGAATCATTGGATGAATTCAAAAATGGTCACCATGGAAACTTGTGTTATGTTGTGTGTGTTTTATTTGTTATTAGGGGGTCCCATGGGGGGATTACCTCCAATTGTGACCAAGGGGTTTGTGTGTTGTTCTTTTATTTTCCTTTATTTAATTTTAGAGTATGTGATTTTATGGTGATGTAATTCCCTTTTATCATTAATTAATTTATGTGTCTAGATTAGTAAATTAATCATGTTACTAAACTAATTATGGATGGGACAAAAATAAGTCATTTATTAGATTATATGGTTCTTTGGTTTATGTGTTTTAAGTTGAGTGTATGTGATCTTGAGTGTTGTACACTCTACCTCTCCTTAGAAATTCGGATTTGGCCTTAAGGGCCAATTTTGGAGGCTTGTGGGACAAGTTAAACTTTTCTCACACCTCTTAATTTATTATACCAACCCTACCTATGGGTTGGGGGGTCAAAAATAGACCCCATTATGTGTTTTGGAAGGCAAAAGGTGAGTTTTAATTACACTTTCTTACATGTGTTTATTTCTTTGTCCTAAAGGGTATGGGTTGGAGTGGTGTGTGTAAGAGGTTTGTCATACCTCTCAACCACCCATTTATTATTCCTTGGAGTATGGGTTTGACTTGAGTGATGTGGGGTGGAGAAGAAATGATGTGGCATCCTACATGGAGCCACATCATCTCCCTCTTCCTCTTTTCTATTTATTGAAATTTTTGGGAAGTAAATGGGGTTACTTGCTTAGCTTTGGATCTTGGATTTTTGGGAGTGATTTCTTGTTGGAGTAGAAGGGAGCTTGGATTTTATTGAGTTTAAAATATTGTCGTAATTTCTTGAAAAGTGGACCTTTGTCATGGCAAGGTAGGATTTTGCACTCTTGTTTTCTTGTATGTTATGTGTTGTATGGATTTGTGTTATTGTTTGAAGTGTTTGGTAGTAAATTGACCTTATGTTGTGTTGAGATGGGGAAATGGGGATGAAATATGTGGGGAGGCATAAGATCTTCTTTGTGTGTTTAGGATGGAGTGGGTTTTGGATGCCCCATCTTGTTTTCTTTTGTTATTTTCTGCATTGTGGGAGCGATAAGAGAGATGGAGGCATAAGAGTGAGGGAGGCATAAGAGACATATATTTTTTTATTTTGGTGAGGCATAAGAGATTTTGGGGTTGATTTTTGTTTGGAGGATTTTAGATGTGGACATCCAAACCCTCGGGAAGCACAAGGGTATCCCCATATTCCTATATCTACTTGGCTTATTTTAGAGCCATTGTTTTGGGAAGTTGTGCTTAAAAATGAGTTTTTTTGTGTGGTTATATTTATTTTGTGTTTGTTTCTTGAAAGTAAGTGTGGAAGCATTGTATAGTTTCCATGTGTTTTATCCATCCCTTATTGTCTTGTGGTTGGGGCTCGAGGGTCAATGAGAAGAATTGCTTCTTCTTCTCATTGGAGTTTTGGTTGGGTGGAGAGTGTTTCCTCTCCCCATTTTTGGTTGTTGTGATCAAGTGAAGAATGATGGAGCCATGTTGGAAATTTGATACTAGAAGCACTTGCAAAAGACTAAAAATTCCTATATTTTAGTTACCTTCTAGTAAAATTCTTACTTCAAGTGGAAGATTTATTGTGTTTCTTTTTAAAGAAAAGTTGTATTGATTATTTGTTATAAGATTCTAATACATGTGGAAAATCAAGACATCTTAGTAAAGCAAGTTTTATTATAATGGAAATGTAGTTGAAAAAATAAGATAACTTGTTTATATTGATTTGATTCATTTCCTTACATGGGTGTTTTATTCTTGTTTTAAAGTTATTGGAAACATTGGTCAAATATTCTTGTGGGAATGTTGAAAATTTGTATGTTTCAAAGGAAACAAGTATTTATTTTTATTGTATTATTTGAAAGGCATGTGATGGAAAGATAAGTTATATTTGTTCACTTCCTTTTATTGTTTTAAAAAGAGTGAAACTTCATATGAGTATATGGAAAGAATTTAAATTTTACCTTTCTTTTTAACTTGTCAATAAAATAGATTGTCCCTAAGTCTATTGGAGTAAGGAAATTTCTTGATCACAACTTAGGCTATAGCTCTATTGGACCATATAAAATTTACTTTTAAGTCATATATATATATATATATATATATATATATATATATATATATATATATAAACCCATTTTAGATAATATAACAATAAGTGAAAATTAAAGTAACCTTTAACATTTTATAATATTATTATCAAGTTGTGAAGAGAATTTAAATGGAAGAGTTATGGTTTAGTTTGACATTATTAATGTTTTCTTTTATTATTTATTATTATTGTTATTAAAAAATAATAATATTAAATAATAATGGCCATGATTATATCAATATATTAATGGTATATATTCATGTGTTATATGTGTTTTAAATATACAAACTTTATATATATATATATATCAAATATATATATATATATATATATATATATCAAATATATATATATATATCAAATATATATATATATATATATATAGTATCAAATAAAACAAGAATACTTTTAATAAAATAAAAGCAAATGTATTGGTGGCAAAGTGTTAGGGCTTTGTTTTAGACATGGCCTATAGTTTTTTTAAAAAGAAGGTGGGTTTCGGGAATATATTTTGAATATTTTAATTGATTAAAAACCTGAAATCAAAAATATTATAGTGATTATATATATAAATAACAAATTTAAAAAAAAGAATTAGAAAAACAAGGTTTGGCCATGGATTTGACTTCACATAGTCTACAGTAAAAATCATGCGTGGGTTTTGATTTAACAATGGAATTGAGTATAGTGTGGTGGAAATAGTTTGAGGTTGGGGGAGGGTAACTAACACCACCCCCCTACCCCATTAGAAAATGGGATGGGGGTGGGGTCACTCACCCTCCCCCCAACCAGGGGCGTGTCTTACCCTAGGCAACCTAGGCATTTTCCTAGGGTGCACAAAAGAGAGGGCACCAAATTTTCAAAAAACTTTTCCAAATTCCAGGTCGGTGACTTGGACTAGTGCCTTGGCAATTGGCTAAGAAATTTTACCAAAAATAATTACTATTAAATGGGAATATCAATTGTTGTTTATAGTTTCAAAATTAGCTTTCCGTTTCACAAATCTCATTATCCGAATTTGTAAAGAGGTTCAAATTACAATCAAAAAGTGATGATCTATTAATTTATAAACAATGATGAATATAAAAAAAATTTACTGAGTGATAGTCTCGACTCTCCTCCATGCGGTGTGGTGACGTGGTCCCCTTAGGATTTAGCCCTATTCATGTTTTACTTTTGTTCACTTCTCCCGCACGCCGCATCGAGTTCGAGACTCAGTGACCTACACTATAGAGGCTACAGACTACAATGCTATCGCTATTGTCTACAGTCCACATTGGAACTTTAGATTTCTGAGTTCTCGGATCTCCCCTGAGCCCTCAAGTTTAATTGCCTGAAGTGACAAGTCATAGAATCAAACCCCAACCCAACAAGCCACTCCCAAGATTTATCGGTGATCATGATTCACGCAGATCTCCCACGGGCCAGTCCCATGTTTGTATATCCAGACTCCCACGGGCCACTATCCATAGACAGGTAGACTAGTACTATATTCTCACCGGCACTCAACACGTACTAAGATAGTCCACCGCATGTGATTGACTATTCCACTGCTCACATTCATGTTTGTTTACGATTTCTTCCACTATCGATCATTGCTCACCTTGCCATTGCCAATTGGATTCTTGGAACTTGGAAATCATTCTGAATTCACCCACTCAATAGACTAATAGACTAATAGTTGTTCCCTGGCACCTACAAAGTTGCGCTGCTATCTTGTGTAGTGTGATTTACAACTTCTGCACCACCGACTGAGACGGTTACAAGTACAAGTTACAACTTACGGTTACCTTGAAAGTTGAATGAGAATCTAGTTCTTTTCAAGAATCAAATGCACTGCACAGGCTAAGGGCCGAGGCACTGATCGTGATTATATGCTTTGCCTTTCTGTATTGGGATTCAGAAAGGAAAATTATATATCTTAATCTACTTGTAAGTTGTGGACAATGGAAATTGAGCTTCACTGCGACGCTGAACTGTGAACATTGAGCACATGAACTGTGAAGCCTAAAGGGATTCAGGAATTAAAATTTATCAGGTATTACCGTATTAAAATTTCAGACTTCAGTTGGTCCGGACTGCTTGGCCACCACTCGTCGGTGGGAGGAAGATTTCAAAATTCAATAGGCACTTGCATCAGATCTTTCTCCAAAGTCCAAAGCCTAAAGTTCCTTTTAAATCAAGTTCAACACCGGATCTGGTAGATCATCATTCGTCTTGGGGGAAGAACATAAAGCTAAGTGATCAAACCCTAACTGCTCTAGCATCTTACATTTGATGTTGCATTAATTTTGTTCTCAATTGCATCAATTATATTATTACATTTTGATTTAAATTTTTAATTATTCTTATTATGTAATTGATTATATTTATATTATTTCACTTTTGGAATAGTATTGATTATAATTTATAGCATCATTATCAACAAGTATTTAGGTAGTTATTTTAACTTGATAACTGTTTAGTTCAAATGGATAAAACTAAAAAATTAAGTGGTGCTCGAGTTTGAAAAAGGATAAACAAAAAAAAAAGGAGGAAAAAACCTTTTGAAAAAGATACCTAAAATAAATATATTTTTAAGTGCGTCAAAGGAAAATTTTAAGTCAAATGTAGTTTTTAATGAAAATGAGAATTATTCTTCGGTTAGTGACAAAAATAAACAATCAAAGTCAATAGGAGATGAAAACACACAAGAGAAGGAGAACACACAACAAGAGGAGAACAATGAAAATACTATTGTTCAACCCATCGTTAATGAACATTTCATTGTTGATCCTGATCTTGCAAAATGGGTAATAGAAAACAATACAATAGAATATATAATTTTAAATACATAAAAACAAGATATGAATGTTGATTTTTCAAATTCAAAACGCCAATACTCAGATTGTTTTAGATATGTTTCTTAAGATTTGTTTCAATGGAAAGTTTTAAACAATTAAAAAAAATTAAGAGAATGGTTGCTTTACTCAGAGTCAAAAGGAGTTGTTTATTGCATTCCTTGTCACCTTTTTCAAGAAAAATCAACCACATTTTCCAAAATTGGATTTAATGATTGGAAAAATGCATCAACTAGTTTAAGAGAGCATGAGGATTCCCTTGATCATAGGACTTCAATTCTTAATTTCATCACTCGAAGTAATGTTTTGGGAAGAGTTGATTCTACACTTGCAAGTCAATACCAAAATGAAGTAGAGTATTGGAGGAATGTTTTAAAGTGTATTGTTGCAACTGTGAAATTCCTTGCTACTAGAGGTATTTCCTTTTGTGGCGGTGAAAATTTATTAGGATCTTCTAGAAATGGAAACATTTTAGGGTGTTTAGAACTTATTGCAATTTTTGACCCATTTTTGGCAAATCACATTTCACAATATGGAAATTGAGGAAAAGGAATTCCGTATTATTTATATACGACAACATGTAATGAATTTATTGACCTTATGCCACAAAATGTTATAAACAAAATAGTTGAATAACTCCACAACGCAAAATATTTTTTTGTTGACTCAACACCGATGTATCTCACACTCGACCAGTTAGCATTTGTGGTAAGGTATGTTTCTCAAGAAGGAATTCTAGTTGAACAATTTTAAAAATATATTCCTTTGGTTAGACACAAATCATTTGATTTAGAAGCTTCTATACTTACAACACTAGATGACAATGACATTAATATCAAAGATTGTTGGGGAGAGCATATGATAATATTGATTTGGATCAGACTGCAAGCATTTTACAAATGATATTCAATATACACGGAAAATATTCTATTCAACATACCAATTACAAATAATACTGAGGCTAATAAATAGCCATAGAAATAGAAAACTGACTTCCTACAAACCAGGAAGTCACACAACAAAACACCCGTTAATATCATTACGGGTGCAATAATATAACAAACCTGAATTATTAATAATGAGTTATAATATAACTCATATTAATAATATTACAATATAATAATGAGAGCACTAATTAAATAATATTTCCTAACGAGATAATGCAAGTAACATGTCCGGAAAATACATAGGTCTACAAAATAGGATTGAAAATCACAAATCGTATGGTGAGTATGTACCATGTTTAGGGCATTCTTTAAATCTTGTTGGCTCTTTAACTCGCAGAATGTTGTACAAAAACTATAGATTTTTTTAGTACTTCAACTTATTTACACTTTCGTAAGTGCCTCACCTTATCGATGGGAAATTTTATTAATTTTTTAGATGGAATTCGCTCCATTGTAAAATCTCTTTTTCGAAACAAGATGGTCGCCAGTGATGCGATGTTAAAGAACTTTTCTTGGGATAAAGTAAAATTCAAGATGTTTTCCTAAATATAGCACAATAAAAAAATCAAACAACTACCACGCGACATGAAGTAAAGTGTATTCATGGAAAACTAGACAAGTTAGAAACTTGTGTGGTGTGTTGCATTTGGCATAGTATTCTTGAAAGAATGGATGCAACGAGAAAATATCTACAAAAGGTAGACATTGACTTAACCATGGTTGTGACTCAATATAATTCATTGATAGATTATATTCAAAATATTAGAGTGAATTTTGATACATATGAGCAACATGCTAAGATCATTAGTGGAAAAGACGAAATTGATAATAAAATTTAAAAGAAAAAAAAAAGTTCACTTTGATGAAACGAGAGATGTTGAAATTCCACAAACAGGAAGGGATCGTATGAGGGTGGAGGTATTCTATGTTATTATAGACAACTTAATAAGGGAATTATCAAGAAGAAATGAAGCATATAGTGTGTTAAATGATAGGTTTGGATTTTTGAACAATTTAAAAGATCTTGATAATGAGACAATATTGAAATTCTCTAATTATTAGTAAAAACATATAACACAGACTTGGAAACCTCCCTTGACATTGAATGCATCCATTTCCAGGCATTAGTAAGACGTGAAAACTTGACAAGTATATCATAAATGTCAAAATATTTAAGAAAAAGTAGACTAGACACCATGTTTGAAATTTATATGTTGTAATACGAATGTTTCTTTGCATTCCTGTTGGAAATTACTGATTCTGAGAGAGAATTTTCCACTCTAACAAGAGTAGAAAGTAATTTAAGGTCAACAATGGGAGAAACTAGATTAAATAGCCTTTCCATTTTGACAATTGAACGCGACATCACTACAAAAATAAATTATGATGGTTTCATGCTACTCTTGTTATGGCAAAGGCAAGAAAAAAACCTTTGTATCTTTAATAAAATGTGTCAAGAGTTATACTAAGTCTATAATTGTTTTAAAAAATTCATATATAGGTGGGTCATAGGTCTCAGGTGGAAGGGGGCCGCACACTCGAGTACTTTCTATGGCACTCAAAAACCTTAATTCGGCCCCCGCCCCCAACCTCAAACTATTCCCACCACACTATACTCAATTCCATTGTTAAATCAAAACTCTGCATGAGCTTTTACCGCGGACAATGTGAAGTCAAATCCGTGGCCAAACCTTGTTTTTTCTAATTCATTTTTTAAAAATTCGTTTTATATATACACACACACAAAAATATATAATCACTATAATATTTTTGATTTCGGGTTTGTAATCAATTAAAATATTCAAAATATATACATATATATATATATATATATATATATATATATATATATACATATATATATATATATATATATATATATATATATATATATATATATATGTATATATATATATATGTATGTATGTATGTATGTATGTATGTATTCTCTTACATGAATGAAAACATATATCAAATTTAACCATATCACTAAAATGGGGCAAAACCCATATGCCCATTTGGGAAAATCTTAAAATAATGAGATAAATAAAACAAATGAATACATTGAAACCCTAGGTAAGGGTATAAACAAAACAAGAAAATAGATGGATCATGTGTATCCTTCCAAAAGCTTGGGATGGCCTCTAATGGCTTCCTCCTTCTCCTCTACCAATCTTAAAAAAAAAACAAAGAAATAATAAGCCAAACAAAGAGAAATAAGTCTTTCATAAGCAAACTTAGGGTTAGTGGAATCCCTTGATCTGTGGCCCCAAATGAATCCATCCAATGGATGGGATTCATCCCTACAAAAAGTAGGTGGGGAGTGGTTGAGTAAAATTCAAATTTTAAATTTTAAATGCATGGGTTGACTTTTAGGGGGCCACTTGAGTTGTGTAGGGGTGGGATTATTTTTCTAACCCTTGTGCTAAATTAAGGACCTTGTTATGTGTTTTTAAACCTTGTCACCTTGTGGGATTAAAATAACTTTAGTATTTAATTAAATAGACCCCTTTACCCATGGGATTAATTTTTTCTAGTTGACTATAGTGGAAATTAAATGTTTATCAAAATAACATTTAGGGGAAACCTAAACCATACCTTAGGCTAACTAAGGTTATGGAAAGGCATTGAGAGTTTTATAATTTTATTATAACAGGCTTAAAAAGGGAAAAATTATTTTATTAATTTAAAGTAACTTTGAAACAAGAATATAACAACTATTATTTTGAAACCTTTTTGTGAGCACGCTTTTAAAAAAATAAAATTATTCCATAATTTTTCTAACTCGCCCTAGTTGTTTCTTGGGTTTCATGTGGGAAAATTTTATGGGCATTACAAAAGCCGACCATGGAAGCAAGAGCCACGTAATTGACCTCAGTCCACTTTGCCAATTAGCAAGATCCTAAGTAGTGGTCATATTAGGGTTAGGTTTTAGCTTGTATGTACATCGTCAACAAATCTCTATGTTCTAAAAATAATAGGGCATAGGTGCATAGGATACATTTTTACACGAAATATCAAAAACTAAATTGAAGACTTATTATAATAAAGTACATCATCCCTAAATGCTGAAGTTTAACATGCATTGGGGCTTCCTCATTATGTTACTTTAAAAAAAATCAGAAACAAGTTCTAATGTTCAAATTTGAATGCGCTAGGAGAGTTTAAACAGAAAATATCCCATCCATAAATCCTATCCCCGGTATCAAAATGGCACATGCAACACTAGATTTTGAGTCGACAAATCTTCGCGGATGCTTGTAAAAATAGTACGGTGATTTTAGCAAAAATACCTAAAATGTAATAAATACAAATCATAAATAAACTATATAGATTTATCTAATATTTAAAAACACAATGATATTCAAATTTTCATATTATAGTAAAGAGCACATTGCCCATAAAATTTCACACAAAATCCTAATATCTCAATTTTCCACTTAAAGTAAATTCTCAACAAATAAAGCAGAATCAAAGTAAATTTAAAGAACGAACTCTAGGACAACTCTATTTTGGAAGTTGGTGGGGAGTAGAATTATTGGTTATTTGTAATATTTATGAGTGTGTTTTTAAAATAAAAGTTTGCACAAACACTACTACATCTCACTATTTACAACAATTATAAATTACATATCACTTTGAATAATTACTATTTATAACATTTATTTAAATAAATTGTTAAAAAATACAACTTTCACAAAATAATTAATATATAATAATGAATACTAGAAAAATAAATGTAAATGTTTACCAAAATTAATATCTAATATAAATTACTTTGGATATCCAAAATAAAAATGCAATCATTATTTAAGATTTATTTTCTTTGCACACATAGAAATGTTGTTTTTCTAAGTCATGTAAGATGGACACCTATATTGAACACTCTAAATATATGTATTGTGTGTTAAGAAAGTTATTATATAATAAATTATGAATGATGTTCTTTTTTTAATAACAACTAATCTAATTGTTTGAATTTTAATCATAGGAATATTAATTCAAAGACCTGCCCCTACATGTTTGATTGTTGTATATATATCACAACTATACTGTTTATAAGTCAATTTAAATTTGAAATAAACTATTCAGTTACTAATTGAAGAGTTTTTCTTTTAGATGGTTTTATACAGTTATTTAAATTTTTATACTGGTATTTATCACTAATCGATAAACAATTAACCTTACAATGTTTAAATTTACAGGTTAATTAAAATAAATAATTTTACACAAAGTTAATAAAAATACAAATATTATCAAAGTTTTAATTATCTTGCACAAGAGAAATGTTTTTTTGTAAGTCATAGAGATGGACACCTATAATTAACATGAATTATATGTATCATGTGTTTGGAAAATTATTGTTCAATAAATTACTATGGAGGTAAATCTGCAGGAACACTGTTAATGCCGTTTAAATGTTGTCGATGTTTTAGATAAAATAAAACATCAGACTCTTGTTATTATCTATCGATTCCTATGTGTTCAATAATGTAAGTCAACCCTCTTATATAAAAGTAAAATATATTTTATTTGTATATCTCCTTCCCAATTTATTTCAATCAATTTTTATAAACTATTTTTAGTGATCCCCACTGCAAGTTTTCTTCTACTCTTTTAAAATTTACTCAGTCAGTTTCTAAGGAAATATAAGGCATCATTTATCAATTCATCCACTTTTAACCTACTTTTAATAGAAAGCATAATTCATGTATAATAAATGAGTATCTTGCAAATTGTTATGTACTTAAAAATGTTTTTTTATCGAATTTGAAAATTAGTAGAGAATTCTTTTTTAATAAACTTTTAAAGAAAACTAAACACTTTTATTTTGGGTCAGTTCTGCAACGTTTGGTGAGGTTTACCTCATTTAGAAGTCCATTGGTCAAAATTTGAAAATGCATGTACTACAAAACAAATCATAAAATCATAAACCGAGTTGTCCCTCCAACGAGAGGTCCACATAATTTATCTTAGCAATTGATAAATGATATTGTGCTTGTATTCCAACTAAAAATATCCCTTTATGGGGGCTTAAGCAAATCAATCAAGAATTGTGTGAAAAAATATATAATTTTCATCACCTTAGAATAGTTTGGTTGATGTGGTGAAATTTTTGTGTGAGACGTGTGTGTGTTTCATGAACATAGTCGAACCTCGATCCTCATTTTTATGTGGATGATATGTAGCTATCCCTATACTTGAGCCTAAAACCGTGGCGTGGAGAAACAAAGTGTAGATAAGAATGAATCTCGTGTTTGAATCTCGATGCGGAGAAGTTTAAGATGAGATTGTAAGAAATAAATTTAATTAGTAAAATGTTGGGGTGTGTAGAAGTTATGTAACTCGTGTTTTTTTTTCGTAATTAAAATATCGTATACATCTTATAGAAAATAATCATATAATATCGAGATTCTAAACATTATGAAGGATGGTCAAAATATGATATCAAATAAAGAGAATACGAGCTTATAAAAAGGCGTTCTTTGAAATATTTATGACACTTTGTTTTATTTTTAAACATTTTTGTCACGAATATACTGAAAACACTATGCAATTTATAAAATCATTTAAATAAATAATCAAATCAAATATCTACATAATTTCATACTCAAAATTCTACCAGCCACAGGAGTCACCATAGAGAAAAATTATACACAAATAAGATATGGTTTAGTTACGAAATATCAAACAATTAAATTAAAGAATTCTTAAAAATTACATTGTCCCAAAATTCACAAGTTTTGCATAGAGTGGGAGCTTCCTCGTTACATTGCCTTTAAAAAACTTCAAAAAAAAAAACTTTGATGTCCAAATTTGAACATGTTAGGAGAGTTTCATAGGAAATATCCCATTCACAAATACTAGTTCTAGTATCAAAATGACACATGTAACATTGGATTTCGAGTTGGACAAATGTTTGTAGATGCTTATATAAATGGTCCGGAGATGTTAGTGCAAATGTCTAAAATGTAATAAATACAAATCAGAATGAATTGTATATAGATTAATCAAACATCGAAAAACAAAATGATATTTGAATTTTCATATTATAGTAAATAAGACATTACCTATAAAATCACACACAATTAAGTCCGAATATAAAAATTTCCACTTAAAGTAAATTCCCAAAAAATTGAGCAGTAATTGAACTCAAGATCATAGGCTATTGGTGAGTTACAAGTAGTTTGTAATCATGAACCCAAGTTCCATTCCAATTGATTTCATTGGATGATTTAAATAAGTTCCCATGGGGGCACCTTGAGGTAGGGGTCGAACTTCTCTATATGAAGCAAGAAGAACATAGTGGGGTGCTTTGAATACAGATCACTCCATGGACATTAAGAACCCAAGCACACCCCCATGTTACACTTAGAGAAAGTTTCCGTCCACCACTCTAGTTCATATCTTAGGTATAATAAAACCGTTTAACCCAAGTTTCATTCCAGGTGAGTTCATTGGATGCTCTCCATAAGTGGCCATGGGGACACCTTGAGGAAGGGGTTGAACTTATCCATATGGACTAATCAAAAGATAGTGGGGCATTCTAAATGCAGATCGCTCGCTGGACATTAAGGACCAGGTGGATACCCCCATGTCCCATATAGAGAAAGTACTCCTCCACAACTTCATTTCATAACTCTGGTATAATCAAAGCGTTTAAGGAACCAAAATTTGAACTCAAGGTCTTGGGTTATTGGTGAGTTACTATTAGTTAGTAATTATTAACCAAAGTTCCATTCCCATTGAGTTCATTGGATACTTTCAATAAGTGGCGATGGGGACATCTTCAGAGACGGGTCAAGCATCTCCACATCTACCAAGTGGAACATAATAGGGTGCTCCAAATTTAGATCACTCAGTAGAAATTAGGGACCCAAGCCCACCCCCATGTCCCATTTAGAGAAATTTCTCCTCAACCACTCCAGTTCATATCTCCGGTATAATAGAAGTGTTTAGCACAAAAAAATTTGAGCTCAAGGTCTTGGGCTATTGGTGAGTTAAAAGTAGTTTTTGATCATCAACCCAAGTCCCACTCCCATTAAGTTCAATGGATGCTTTCAGTAAGTGGCAATGGGGACAGCTTGAGGTAGGGGTCAAAATTCTCTATATGAACCAAGTGGAATAGAGCGGGGTTCTCGGATGTCGATATCTCGGTAGACATTAAGGACCCAAGCCCACCCATGTGTGGAACATAGAGAAAGTGATCCTCCACCACTCCAGTTCATAACTCCGGTCAAATACATGTGTTTACCATAAAAAAAATTAAACTCAAAGACTTGGGTTATTGGTGAGTTACAAGTAGTTTGTAATCATCAACCCATGTTCCATGCCATCGATTTCATTAGATGCTTTTAATAAGTGGCCATGGGGACACCTTTAGGAAGGGGTAAAACTTATCCATATGGACCTATCGGAACATAGTGGGGCGCCCACCGGATATTAAACACCCAAGTCCACCCCTATCTACCACTTAAAGAAAATGTTCTTGCACCACTTCAGTTCATGCTTATAGCATAATAAAAGAGTTTAGCATTAATATTTCAGCTGATGGGGTTTGGGTGGACCGGTCAAGCTAGATGGTTGTTTCAAATTCCACTAAAGCACGATCCTCGTTTAGGTTGGTAATGTCCAAGGTTGTTTGGTTGGTAGGATGGTTTTCACGGAGAGATTTTGTATATATAGAAGACATGCTTTAGAGGTTTGTATAATCTTGGTGGCTTCGTGGTTCACTTGTGGTCTATTAATGCGTGGAGGCTTCGATTCACTAGACGTGTGTTCAAATGTGGCAGCTCATGGTTTGCTTGTGGTGTGTGTATGCATAGCGGCTCGAGATTCACTCAAAATGTGTTTTGTGGCTCGTGGTTCATTAATTATAGATCATAATTGATATATATTGGTTGATTGTACTTTGGTTCATAGCTTCGGTCAAAAGCATTAATCCTAGTTCATATCTCCGATGAAAAGTGTTTATCTATAAAGAAATAGAAATGAATCAAAGTAAATTTAAAGAATGAATTCTATGAAAAATCTATTTTTGAAGTTAGGGGGAGTAGAGTTTTTGGTTAATTGTAATATTTGTAAGTGTGTTTCTAAAATAAAATTTTGCATTGACACTATTACATTTCACTCTTTACTACTATTATAAATTACTATCACTTTGAATAATGACTATTTATAAAATTTATTTAAATAAATTATTAAAATAATACAAGTTTCAGAAAAAAATTATATTTATTAATAAATACTAGAAAATTAAACATAAAAATTTACCAAAATTATTATCTAATATAAATTACTTTCCTAATTTTTAGGAAATTCAAAATAAAAATACAAGCATAATTAAAGTTTTATTTTCCTTGCACACATAGAAATTTTGTTTTTCTATGTCATGGACGATGGAAACCTATATTGAACATGAAATATATGTATCATATGTTAAGGAAAATTATTATTCAATAAATTATTATCGATGTTTTATTTTAATTATAACAACTAATTATATTAGGTGAATTTTAATTGTAGGAATAAAAAATTAAAGACCTAAATTTTTAATGAATATAACAATCCTCTAATACATAGTCATAATTCACCTACCTCTTTGATTTTTGTACATATGTGATAACTATAATGCTTATAAGTCAATATAAATTTGAATGAAACTATCAAGTTAATAATTGAAGTGTTTATCTATTAGATAGTTTTACACTATTATTTACTATTAAATAGTGGTATTTATCACTAATTTTGTAATGCCCCCCCAACTTATTCACTGAAACTTTTGTGCTCAGACCGAGCTTGTCATGCACTTTATTCCATGAACGGGAGAAAATGTCATATTTCAATTTCCCTTTGATGTTGCAAACATTGGATAATATATTTATGTGGTCAAGGTGGTGTGTAAGTAGTCATCCTTTCATTTCGCTCCTTCAGAACTATATGCGAGCATCTCTTATTATAAAGAGAGCATCTCTTATTATAATGAAAGACCACTTGGTGAGTTGTCATATGTCCAAAGATTGACAAAATCTGTAATGCCCCCTAACCTACCCGGGCTCAGTCAGCGTCATCCCCTTGGCGTGGAAGGTGGAGCTTTTATTGTTCGACGTGTTGGAGTCACGTTTTTGTTCTTTGCCGTGATCTCTCCAGGATTCTCCTTCAATGCGTTTGGGTGGGTGTTGGGCGCAGTTTGGTTGATGTGACGGATTAGATGGAGCTTCAAGCCAGTGTAGCAGGCGTGTTTGAGACGTTTCCTTCCCTGTTCCTCCTGGGCGCGTCCTTTTTTGTCTTCCCGGCCGCGTGAACAAGGAGGATTGTTTGGTTGCCCACGTTTTTTCTTTTGGTCTGGCCGCGTGAGGAGACTAGATGGATTTTCCTTGTTGTTTCTTGAGGCGTTCGGGTGAAATGGAGGCCTGTTTCCCTTCTCCTGGCCGCGCAGGCTGTTTTTGGAATGATTTTCCTGCTGTTCTGGTTGCACGCGACCAGTCGTGATCAGTTGTGTAAAGTCTTGCAGCCGTAGTAGAAGGACGAGATAAAGTTTTAGTTGAAGCCATTTTGAGCGCTTCCAATGAGCAGGTTGTCCGCTATGTTGTTATCTGTTCAGTGCGAATGCTTCCTCAAATTCGAGATTCTCCTACAAGATATTTTTATCAAATCCGATTAAGTGACAGTGTGACTGTTACCAGCAGACCTGATGAAATTTATTACAGAGTTTCTCTACTGAAACCTTGCTTGTTCTTCGATGTAGTTCATGGAAGAGGGCCTCTTGGAGGCGGATCTGTTTCAGATCAGAATATTCATGAAGCACGTTTGCTTTGCTGCAGTTATGGCGCTTGCTTTATGTGTTGGTGACAGATCACACCCACAGGCACAGAAGATCTATGCAATGTTGAAGAAAATGTCTTGGGAGATGAAGGTAGCAGGATATTCCTCAGATCCAGAGCTTGCACTGAGTCATTTCTCCAAAACCGATTCGTGACAGTGAGGGTGTTACCAACAGGCCTGATGAAATTTATTTGCAAAGAGTCTCTATTGAGATCTTACTTGTGGTAGGATGTAACTCATGGAAGAGAATCTGTTAGGGGCGGATCTGTTTCATATCAGAGTATTCATGAAGCACAATTTGCCTTGCAACTATATGAGCATCTTCTACGAGTCACTAAGTTGGCAGGCATAAAGGTTTCTGTTGGAATTATCACACCTTTCAAGCTACAGCTGAAATGTTTTCACCGAGTGTATGATGCTGCCCTCAAATCTGAAGAAAAAAAAAAAAAGAGGGGTTTTCAAAATCTGTGCCACATGCCAGGCAGGGTATTTTGTGAAAGCTTTTGTTCAGTCAATTCGTTGAGAATGTTCTAGCTCCTGATAACTGCAAGTATAATTGTGCCTTACTAGCTGGAGCTTTGCAAAAATGGTTTAAGCTCCCAATATTCGCTGGAGGGCCGTTCCAGTAAGCATTTGAGATTTTGTTAACAAGGTTAAGTCCTGATAGAGATCAGCAAATTCTGTGTTGCATAGCCTCCATGGCACATGAATGCATCGGGAGAACTCCAAAATTGTTTCAAAAGAGCTCTCCTATTTCTACCCTTTTCCCCAAGAGCTTGGGTCAGAAAGCTTGCCGCAAAATACTTGGAGTCTGTACCAAGAGATTCTTTTTGGTTATAAAGCCACCTTCTTTTGCTTCGTCTCAGACTAGGGCTGCTCCTAATATGAGAGCATCAAGGTTAGGAGGTCCAAATTAGAAGCAATCAGATGCATATGGAGATGGTGGAGGTGTTTGGATGTATGACGAAGGATTAAGTTCATTTGCCAAAATGGGGCCTACAGAAGTTCTAGGGCTGATCTTGGAGCGGTGTTGGGAGAATGATGGCAAGTATTTTAGACCACCCACCCTGGCTGTGAACTCCTACCTGTGCCAACATGAAGATGTTCGATGTTTGGGCACCCAACGAGCTTGAAGAAAATGGATTTAGGCTTCGGTTGCTGTTGCAGGCCCCGTCCATCTTGTTATCGACTGCGGGAGCTTAATCAGGCACGATATTCTCTATACCATTAATTCTTATGTTGTTATTTAATTGAATCACTAAATAACTCTACTCTTCATATTAATGTCTCGTGTGATGGTATACTGTTTGGTTTCCACTTTCCTGGTTCGTTTGTATTTGTTTTGGCGTTAGAAATGATTGCATTGGTTGAAGCCCTTATATTGTTTTCTGGGTTTTAATAAATATTAGTTGGGTGAACTTTGCTCTTAAGTCTAATAAAACAAAAGAGGTGGGGGTCCTGTAATGAACACCCCCTAGTTCCTTATGTTGGTCTCACGAATTGAATGATTTATCAAACATTGTTGTTGGACTCAACCTTACAGTTCCTGTTTTGTTCTTATTCTTGTTTCGGTTCGAGATCTTTAGTTCTGGGTTATGTCGAGTATTTGCGAATTAGGGATTTAGTACTGCAAGTGCATTGTGTATAGGTGAATGATGCTTTTCCTGTCTCTATTCTTTTCTTTTAGTTTCTAGTAACCCTTCCCGGTTGGCTTGGTGTGTGCTTAGCTTGACTGATTATCGATTTGAGCTAAGTTGATATTACTCTCAACTAGGTTAGTTGCTTTTGTTACTTGTTTGAATCGCTCAAAGAAATACTTTTATTCTTCGAGTGTCATGGTTGATCGTCATAATTTGATATCAATTCATGTTCACCGTTTGGAGATTGTCGTCTTTGGAATCACCTTCTCTCCCTTGGTGACTGTTGTATGTTTTGAGGAATGTAGTTGAACCTATGGAATGTTTTCTTTTGACGATACTCACATTTCTTTTGGATAGCTTAAAATGTCAGAGGAAATACTCTTTTTCGTACCGTGATTTTGTTTCACACATGTTGGAGGATACGAGATCTACTGGATCATTAGTGAGGAAGTTTTCAAATCTTAAAATTGGGATGTTGGTTTTATGCGTAAGAAATTACTCTACGTTTTGCTCCGTAAAGATGCTTAAATTTCATTCTCCTGTGACTCATAGGTTGGTGTTTTTGGAAACTCTTTGGTTGACTGGTTTTTGTGATGATCGTTGTGATACGACCTCCTTGCTGTCATTGTAGTAGAATGGTTATGCGTTGACCAAAAAGGTTTAAGTCAACTTGTTGTTGACGACAGATCCTTTGGAAGCTATGTATCTTGTGTTGTGTTCTTGTGAATGATTGAGTAACCCTCCTGTAAGATTTATAATGGATATGTTCGGTCTTGTCAAGTTTGTCCTGTTTCTTAAGACATTCTCTTGATTAGAAGAAAGTCTAATAGAAGGATTGTTAGGATAGGATGTGACCCATGCGAGGTCATTTGTGCATTTCACCCCTTTTCTTTCCATTTTTATTTATTCTGTACTGACATAAAATTTACTGTTATTGGCACATCACCTTAATATTAATAAGTCATGTTGGTTTAGATATTCTCATGTCGATTGATTGTTTGGGATCTTCCAGTGGCATAGTGAATCCTTGGCTTGGTGAACTAACTTAAACAAATAGGGATAGATCACGTTTGAAAGTAATTCTCTTCCTGTAATTGTTTTTGTTTCGAAATGTTATCTTGTTAATGACGGTCATTATTGTGATATGGGTGAAATTCACTATGATGTTTATTAACTGCTCCTATGTGAAAATGATAATTGAATAGAGTTAGTGCCATCCCTTTTATTTAGACATTTTATGCTTTTGGACAGCTCTTTAATTGCTCTTGTTTAGACTCTTGAATTATTGTTTTCTTCATCAACGGTGTTTTTTTCTTCTTCCTCAAACAGTTAGATAACAACATATTGTCTTAATGTTATAGCTTTTATCGTGCTCAGTTCTTGCGAACTGACATGTGCTAACAAATGTGCAGGAGGATTTCCTGAGTAGAAAAGAAAAAAAGAGAGAAAAAGAAACACGTGTAGAAAGTGGATTCCAGCCTTCTTAGGAACTGCTGTTGTGCGAATGTTTTTCTTTTACTTTACAGCATTGGTATGGAAATTGTGGAGACTATCTAGAAGGCATTGTGTTATAATTTTGTATTGTTCTCTTGTAGGTTGTTGTTATTGTTTGAAAGTCAATTTGAGAAATATTATCGTCAATAAGATTAAATGAACTGGTTTTGTCATGCGTATCCTTTGTTGAATTTTCACTTTTCAGAATATGATTTATCCTTGAATTGTCAAACCTAATTTTAATTATCCGAACTTGAATCATCTTGCATCGCTCTAGTTACCTTGGTCTTGTGTCGATTGGTAAAGGACTATGTTTTGGAACCTAGCAAAAAGAAAACAAGAGAAACAAATATACCTTGTGATCCCGCGTAAACTAATCAACAATCTCTTATTGTGGTAAATCCTTAGAACGGTCTTAAGGTGAAATCAATGATTGAATTCTTGGAAGATAATAAGATTATAATAAATAGAAGGAACTTGCCTAAGAAACTCTTCGACCTATCTTGCCCGTTGAAAAAAAATAAACAGTATACTTATGTCTATCTCTTCAAGTGAAGCCCAAGTGAAACCTTTAATTTTTTTGATTAGACTCTTGACCCCAATGAAATCTTATTAACAACTAATAAGATCTTAATGATGAATCCAAGAGTTAGACAGTCATGTACTGGAATAAAATAGAATAAAATAAAATTGACCGCTTGAAAAGGTAAAACATATATGTTCAAAAGCACAACGTCGAAAACAGATTGATAAAGTTAAGAGCCTTGAGAAATTAACTGCCTCCTCACAAATGAATAAGTTAATCAAGTAAATGAAGTAACCTCTTGCTATTCTATAATTGGTTTACACTGTTTATTAACATTATCAAGGTAGGGGAAAATTCTTCAAAGGAGACATGACTTTCAGATTCTCCTATTATGATTCCTCTGCGATAAGTAAAGAATGTAAAAGCACTTACAGCTAAAACATGAATCTAAAGAAACCTTCTGTGGGAAGACCTTGTTGTAAGACTGCATACTTTAGATGAACCATTGTGTCCTTAGTGTGTGCCTCAAGTTTATCTGTAACCAGTGTGGGCCCGTGTTGTGGAAAGCATGTCTTTAGTTGATTGTATTCCCTAGAGAACTTGTGTAGTGTCATATTATCTTCAAGTAAGTCAAAAAAAAAGTTATCCGGTATTTCACTGTGTTGTCCTTGTGTTGGTAATTTTGGTGCGTTACAAATTTGTAAACAATTAAATGTATAATGTTTAAAACACGGGTTAATTAAAATAAATAGTTTTACATGGTTTGTAAAAATACAAATATTATTAAAGTTTTAATCACCTCGAGATATAAAAATGTTATTTTTCTAAGTCATGGAAGATGAAAACCTATATTGAACATGAAACATATGTATCGCTTATTAGGAAAAATATTATTCAAGAAAATATTATGAAGGTAAATCTACAATGATTGTGAATGTCGTTTAAATGCTATTGCTATTTTAGATAAAATAAAACATCATACTCATGTTACGGTTATAGTTAGAAACCATTATTTACCAATTCCTATATATTCGATCATGTAGGTTGACCGTCTTATACAAAATTATAATATATTTGACTTGTATATCTCCTTCCTCGTTTATTTCAATCAATTTTTACAAACTATTTTTTAAATGTCCCCATTGCAAGTTTTCTTCTACTTTTTCAAAATATTTGTGTTTAAAATTTACTCACTTATTATACTATTGAATGGCAAGAATGTATTGGCTTCAGTAAAACTAATTCTACTTCTTTCCTAATCAATCAAAATGATGCATGTGACATTTTACACCATTTATATATAGTTTTAAACATTTATATATTTATTTGATTTTTTCAAAAATATGATTTGATTTTTTTGATTGTCGAAAATAAATTATAACCATCATAGAAATTTTTTAATTAATAAAGACAAAAAATTTCAAATTTTTCATATCTAGAGTTTAAACATTAAAATTAACAAATTGCAATAAATGTTACTATTAGCAAATTTGGCCTCTTAGGTAAAACTGGACAACACGACCTTGCACCGAGAAGATGGAGGGATTCATTGGTGTGAGAGCTTCTATTTCGATATTGGATAGTTAAGTTTTCGGTGGGCATGGTAATTCGCAATGCAACTTTGAGACAGAAAGGAATAGGTAAAATCAACCAACCTCGGAAGGAATTTGGGCTAGATATAAATGGGTAACTCACTTAGCAGTTTGAGAAAAGAATGTAGGCCCGTGCCCAAAGTTTTTAAACTTTAGGAATTCATAATTTTGAATATGAGGTAGAGAGATTCCTTAAATGAAAATGTCTAAAAGTCTAAAAGTCTGAAATTCAGGTCTTTCAGGTTTCAAAGTTTCTTAGATAGGATATGGCGAATTGAAAGGACGAGAACAAAAACTGAAATCCCAAAATTCTGAAATCCGAATTTGGGACTTTCGGGGGCAAATTTCCTATGGGGGTCAATGGTGCTGGAATTTTGGAGTCTGAAAGTCCAAAATTCTAAAATTCAGACTTTTGGGTTTTGAGGTTTCGGAGTCTTTGCTGAGAAAAGTTGAAAAAACAATAGAAATCTTTAAAATCTAGAAGTCTGAAAGTCATAAAAAGGTTTGGATTTTGAAGTCAAACTTTGTTTCATGGTCAATGGAATGGGCATTTCGTACTTTCAGAGGTCCCTGGTTTTGGAGGTTAGGGTTTCAAAGTTTTCGAATTTGAAATTCGAATTGAGTGATGAATAGTGTCACAATTCTAAAAGGCAAAATGTCTTAAACCCAAAATCAAAATTTTAGACTTCAAACTTTCGGGGTTTCGAGTTTTCATGCACCCAAGTAGATGAACGGTAAATGTTATCTCTCAAAAGTGCACCCTACAAAGAAATGGTTACAAGTGTTTTAAGCTTGATTTGGATCTCTCTCTTTTGTAAATACAATGGAAACACCTTAGGGCTGTGGGTAAACCTATTGTTGAGGTGAGTCTCATGTATCAAGGCCGGTTCCTTCTTGATGTATCCTAAACTATTTTTTTTTTTGTTTTGAGGGAAATAAGATGAATGTAAATAAATTGAAAACTGGGGTGATATACAAAAATTGTTGAGGGATTTTACCGAGTATATGCACAAATATCAAAGAATGAATTCTCAATGCACAAACCAACAGTTCTCAATAGAATATTAAGGCAGACACTTAATGTATTGAGGGAAAATTCACAACAATACTCTTAAGATACACTTGCACACTAATATCATGCAGAAATTACTACATTTGCAAAAGGTAGGTTGATTAACCAGGTAATTTGACATTCACAAGGATTAATAAGACATACACAAGACTACAATTTATTGGAAAAGTAGAATATAATTCGCATTCAAAGAGAGATAACTGGAAAAAATCTGTTTCACCACTCCTATGTCCAAAAAGTCATCCCTGTGCCTTGTCAATGCACACAATATATAGCAAAATTATTCATCCCACCCTTCCTAAAAATAGACTAAGATTGTACTCACCCATGCATCCTATTTGTATCCTTTATCATCAATAAATAAAGGAATTAAATAAATCATGCTAATACAATGAGGCATTAATAACCTTATTTACACAAATTCAACTTAGTAAAATTGTTGTTGACTATTCTATTTTTTTATAAATTTGGGTGAATAATTAGTTAATAATAACCCTTGCTTGATCAGCAAGTCTTCTCCAATGCATGCAATCTCTATATTCTAGTACTTGATGTGACATCTGTAATTTTGATCAACTTGCCCCCTTGGATATATAAGAAAATAAATGTGTCCCCTGTGTGTGAGAAAAAATAAATCCTGAAATAGCAATAATTGGCAAAATATTCACCCATGTATCCATCTTGATGGGGACCACCTTTGGTTGTAATGGAGACATCTCTTTTGTCTTCTTGTGGTCATATGTAAATTTGACTTCCTTTTGTAAGGACCACCTGTGATGTGTGCAAACTTTGTCTTCATAGGGATTTTACCTCCTTTTGATGATCATTGCATATTATAAGGTCTTCTTTGACTTGGACATAGGCCTAATAATCATTGTTATAATTTCAAATAATAATCATGTTTATTATTTACCTTCACGCATACTTGGTTTCCCTTTGAATAGTCACTACACTTTTTAAAATGAGGTCACGAGACCCTTTTGCATAGTTGATGGTATATACTATAGTATTTGTTTGGATAATCATTGCACACATGATTGTAATTTTCCCCCTTCCTTACATTGCATTGACCCTTAGTTTTGTTAGTGAGAGATTATTGATTTACACCCTAATTAGGGTCTCATCATTTCTTGACACATGCATGTTTGAATGAACCATGGTTAAGTTGGTGGTTCTCCTACGGTTAGGGATTGGAGTTTTTATGGAAATTGGTGAATGAATGATGGCCATTGATCTCTGTACCTTTTGATTTACCATCGTTGATGTCTTGAGTTGGAAGATGGGTAGGTGAACTGTGGATTCAATGTGAATCGTAGATCTTGGTACCAACTCGCTTTGATCCATCAATCTCTTAAACCATGCTTAGAATTTGACTACCATGACTTAGTTGGTGAAGATGTTTATTTTGCAATATGAACTCCATCGTTTCATTTGCATGTTAGTTTTAGAGGGTGAAGCCCTGGAAAATTTTCTTCAGGTTTCCATTGAACTACATTTTGTTAGCTTCTGAGTCTATGCTTTGAAAACCACAATGTGTAAGGAAGAAGATTTTGTATTCTCATATTTGAGCTCACTTGAGAATAGATTTGGGTATGAATTTGGTTTTGCAAATAATTTTGGAGCTCATGCCACATGTTGGTCCACTCTTATTTAATCAACTTTGAGCATATTTCCTCCCTAGCTCAAACCCTAGAACAACCATGGTCTTTAGAGTTGATGGGTCTTTATTTCTACATGGCCACCATATTTTGAGGTAAAATTCTAATTTATTTACAACTACAAGGATTTTTACTGTATCGAAGGAACTCTATCTATTCATCTTGATTTGGGTTATCACTCCTTAGTGTATCATTTTGTTTACCTGAATTTGGTATCTTTCATCTATGTAGGTGCTTATTTCGCTTTACCGTGCTTCGAAAGCGGGTAATTTTATTTTCAACATAATGTGGTGCCATTTGACCTAGTTATATGAGCTTTGGCTTGTATTTGTAAAGTTGTTTACCTTTCGGGTAAGTGGTTGGATCACTCAGATCTACTAATACCCATTAATAGGGTTTGTGATGCATTTTTTATCTCGAGTCAAAGTTTGAGATTTTGTATTTTATTTGTTAGAATAGTGCATAATTGGTCATGGCCACTCCTCTACTTTGTGCAAGCAAGTCTGAGATCATTGTGGAATCGGTAAGCTCTGAAGGCTTTAGATCTGTGCATTTTCTGATGGGGGTATTTTATATTTTTTGAGCCTTCGAGCTCTGATTATGTATGTTCGACCTTGTGGGCTTCATTCTCGAATCTTTTGGGTTTTATATCAGCTGTATTATATATTTTTAGCCTCTTTTACATTTTGAGCTCCATTATTTTGATGATTTTTTGAGCTTTTGACAGGTTTAATATCGTGTTACTTTGAAAACTTCACTGATTTGGGTTTAATTTTATGAGGTTGTCTGTCTTTCCTTTTAGGCTCTTTGCACTACTATAAACCAAGTTTTAGATCCCTATCAAAATGTATACCCTGTATTTCCATCATGAATTTGATGGTGATTTTATGTAGAACTGCTCCATTTGCTTGACTATTATTTCTATTGTGGCCTAAATGAATCAATTTGTCTATCATTTCTAGCGACACGAAGCTCTGAGTTGTGCTATCCACTTCGACTAAAATTCTTGTAGAAAACTCAATGTGTAAGCCATTATTTTCTAACTATTGTTGAACTCAAATTTGTTTGCTTTGAATTGATACAAATACCAAGTTGGTTGTTGTGTTGTCACTCAAAAAATTGAAGTTCAAAAATGTGCATCAAATTTTTTATATTTAGAAACAAGGTTTTATTTTCAGGATGAGACTTTGTATATGCTTGCACAAAATAATAATATGGATGCATATTCTTCTTTGTTTGTGATCATAGTGCTCTCATATCAGTGTGTAGCTTGGGCTATGTGATTTCCTTTTGATCTCTTTAACTAATACTTGAAACTCTATAACTGGGTATTCTTTATAACTCTCACCAATAACACTCATCTTGTAATTTCTAAATCATGAACTGATTGTAAAGACTTTGTCCTATTTGTTGATTGAAAATGAGTTTGATCTTTGATGAAAAATGTATATTTTCTGCTATATTGAATGTTTCGATTGAATGTAACAAATGGTTCCTATAACAAGGTAGAGGTGTGGATCATGTAGAAAATGTCATTTTCTTTATAAGACATGACTCTTTGTATAGTTATCATTCTCGCATTAGTCGAATCTCGGCCTATGGATATAAAGAAACTTGAATTCTATGTAACTTTTGTTAGTTGTTTTATGTTTAATTATACCATGAGTATGTATTTGTGATGGTCCTTAAACCTGGCTTTGTAATTTATATGATCAAAATGAAAACTATAATGTCTATGTTGAATGTTGTTCCATCAGCTCAAGAATGTCTATTTTCATTTGGTGACTATTCTGAAGATTACAATTTGTATTTTGTCATTGATGACTGATTCAACTCTAAAATGGAAGTTGTAACTGCACTTAATCTTCTTATTTGATTCTCTCTGTCATGATGAGATACCCCTTCTTATTTATTTTGATAATGCATTTAAAAATTTAAAACTTGTATCTTTGATCATGGCGAGTGGATTTTGTACTTTAAGTTGTGTTATATTAAACCAACTATACTTGTAATTTGATTCTTATATGGATGAAAAGAATTGTGAGTTAATGGCTTAAAACTCATAAAAATTGTATTTTGTTCTTGAACTCGTATGTCAATGATAAATTTAGCACTTGATCTTTATTGAATGTTGGTACCTTTCTCGAATCGCATTCCTTGCATCATTTTTTCTTTGTAAATCATGAAAACTTATAGATATGAACCCCTAATATTGTTACTTAAGTTCTTTTCTTATTCTCAGTAACTTGTAATGTTAATACATGATGGACACAGAGATGGATGATCCTATAGCTGAGAATCTATAAAATGTTCATTATGATTGTATCTTGATCTCGTATTTTTACACTTTTAAGACTAAGAGTCTATACTTGTACTTCTTCTTTTGATCCGAAAAGAACAAGTATACTTCTTTTCTGAAAATATAAATATCATTGATTTATTTGCAATGATTGTATTTATTTTTGATTTATCTTTACAAAATATAGAACCCTCTAATCTGAATGTTTCAAAGTAGGCTTGTGAGTGTTTCGAAGTTGATCCTATAGATGTCCATTGAGCTGATTGCATTGTGTAATCGTATCTTTCATCATGAATCATCCTCTCGCATCCTTAGTCAGATCTTGTATCATGAAGTAACTTGTACTTATATGAATATATATCTTTGACTAAACCATGCATTAGGTCCTTTTCAGTATTACTATTTGATTTATCTACAACTTTCAAGCATGTATTAGTTTGAATAACATGATGGAAATATGTAAAATGTTCATTTTACATGGTGAACCCCTGTCAAAATTTTCTTAGATTCCATTGTCCATTTTGTTTCAACAATAATTTCTCTTATTCCAGCTTGTTAGAAAATAGCAGCACTAAACTTGCATTTCTTTTATCAATTAGTACAAGCATATCTTTGTATACTTCAGCCTTTAGTTTGAACTGAAATAAATGTACTTTTCTGATTCAAGTTATAGAATGCAACACTTCTTTCTTCTTACTTGTACCTACACATTTAGATAAAACTAGCTACAAAACATTAGGCTTTTGGCCTCTCTTTTATTCCATAGTTTTTCTCTCTCCTACTTTCTGAGTGAATGAGTCATGTATGCTGCTACATAATAGTGATTTTATTAGTTATGCCTTTGATCTTCATGTAACTTATACCTCCTGATGCTATGGGAGATCCACTTGCACAAAATTGGATAGTATAGAAATATGAATCAACCCCAAGCTCATGATTGACAATCTTTCATTTTCTTATATTCAGGTACAATTCCATTGCTAAGAAGTGAGGATGAAGATGGAGCAAAGATGGAGATGAAAATGCATCAACCAAAATGAAAGAAACCCAGGAAATGATGGGTTCTTTCATACTCCTTTACTTTGTTTTTCATGCATATGTTCCTCATACTTTAGTAGTTGTAATTTACTTTGAGTTACATCCCATGGCTTGTGTGGGAACATTTGAAATTCCTTATGAATAAAAAATTGAATTCTGAACCGAGTTGTGTATTTCTTTTTGCTTTTCATATTTGTGTATGGATTGTATATTAAATTAAACAAATCAATAACATAATTGAATGTATTTAATTATGAAGCAAATAAATTTTTTAAAAATACCTTTAACTTTAGCAATGAACTTTGAATGCCTAATTGCAACTATTATTGTTGTTCCAAAACTTAACACTTCATATATTCTATATTTTCAATCTTCATCTAGATTACATATTTGTCCTTTAGGGCTTTGTGTTCCTTTGTTGAAGACAATCATGAAATTGTAGACTATGTGATCTATTATGTTTTGTAACGGCACACATAGCTCTAAATTACATGTATTATTTAATTAATCTAGCAGAATAAATACTAAACTGAAATAATCTCCCTAGCTTAGGGTCACTTCACCAATGCCATCCATCATAACAAAGTTTCAAGTTGCCCATTTTTGCACAAGTGCAAAATTTTCAACATTTCAAGCGATCCTGTGGAAAAATCTTCCCGCGAGCTTGAGACCTCTGCCTTTATCTTTTCCATTGGGGATGGAGTCTAAAGTATGTAATAAAAATTTCCTTCCTGAAGGTCCAACCATTCCAAAACGAACTAAAACCGGGAAGGATCGATAAACTAGATCATGTGCATGGATGTAATTATTGAATTGAAAAATGTTGCAATGTGCATGAAGCACTTATTGAAAGGGAAATTATACTCTAACCAGACAACTGCAGGATTTTCAATAACTATATTTGACAAACATACCATTCACAAGAATGGGAAGTTCCTCTGCATTTAGCCTTGAAAGCTGAAAATAATTATGTTCTTTGTAGGCTGAAATCATATAAGGACCATCCAGTATTGTATCGAATTTCATGTGATTTCCGGCTTTGGATGATCAACATCCCATTTCAACGCAATGTCCGCTTCATTGAAGATTCGAACTTAGCCTTCTTATCAAAAAATTTATTCATCTGCTTTGATTATTTTCCATGTTCATATGAGTTTGATCTCGTAGCTCTTGTAATTCCATCAATTTTACACAATGAATTTGCAATGGTTAATATAAAGTAGCTCCATAAGATGTAGCAAATCTAATATAGGTAACTCAAGTGAAATAGGAATTGTTGCTTCTCTTTCGTAAACAAACTTGTACGATGAACTGCCAACTGATCTTTTAGGAGTCACTATGCTAGCCCAAAGTGTTGAATTCAACATTAGATGTCAAGCTCTCTTGTTATCTTTGAGTGTTCTTCTAATGATCCTTAAAAGATTCTTGTTAGTACTTTTAACCAAACCATTACCTTGTGGGTAATAATTAGATGACTTACTTAAATAAATTTCACGTTTGATAGCCCAATCTATTACCTTTACACCAAGAAATTCTAAGGAATTATCGAAAATGATAGTTGGTGGAACACCAAATCTACAAACTATACCTTAATAAAAGGATAGTATCAAGTCTCATTAGCATCATTCAAAGCTATTGTTTCATTCCAGCATGTAAAATAATGTGTGCATGTCAAATTCTACTTGTGTCCTTGTGATGAAGGTGGATTTATCATGCCAATAAAATCAAGAACCCACAACATGAAAGGTTGATCCAATGAAATAAGTTTTAGGGGCAGCGAAGCTAAACATTCTTTTCCAACAAAGAAAGAACATTTTTTACATTTTCTGATCCATTGAAAACAATATTTGAATATGCTAGGCTAATAATAACCATCTTTCATTATTTTCAAGGCTGTAGTAAGTGCTGAAAAATGACCTCCTACAGGTCGTGCATGGAATTCGAGATAATAATTATTGAATTCTATCATAATCAATACATCGCAGCAAGATTCCGTTAATATCTCTTTTGAGTAACATGCCATCAATAAAACCATAAGGTACATCTTATAACCTAAAATTACTTTTTATTTTTTCTTGTCCATACTATTGGTACCCAAATTTAATCTCCTTCAAAGACCAAGCAACATCATGGATTTGACAGGACACTCAGAGGTAGATAGATAATCATGTGTGTCGTTTTGTATCCAGGGAAGCAATCTATCTATCTTGTTAGCACTCAGGTTTTTAAAGGAGTGGGTGGCACCTTAAAAGGATGTGATCGATCCTAAATATTTTAGGTTGTGCATTTCAACCAAATTAAGAGAACCTATTTTGTAACCTTTTTTATTGAAGAACAATAATAAATCCTTCTTTTGCATAAATTTTATAGACAAGACCTTGGGAAAATATGATCAACACACCAAATCATGGAGATATTTTCACAAGGAAAAGGTTACTAAAGACATTTGGGACCTTGATTGCTTCTACATGTTTCGGTGATGGGGATTATGCATTGGCATACACACATGACAAACAGGGGTAGTACGGGTAGGATTGGTTGTTTTTGAATAAATTTTTGGTGGGAGGTGGGGTAGGATGAACTTGATTCACTAGATCCTTGAGGAATCTTACAAAATGGAAGGTTAAACCAATGAATGCCATAGAATAGCTAAAATGTTTCTTTAACTAGAATATGTGCTTCAATGGAGGCCCAAATTAGCACTTTTTCACATAATCTTTGAGATTCTATCATGAAGGCTCGAGTTAGAAAATCCAACAAAGCATCAAGATTTGATTCAAATCATGCCTAAGGTACACCAAGAGGCTTACATAAAATCTCTATCAACATGATGAAAGGAAAGTGATTTTAAATTTTTTATTCCAATCCCAGATGAAAGCTCTTCTAAGAAATGAAATTGCAAATGCCACCGAACTATCACAAGGATTGAGGCTTATGTGATTGAATCTGATTTTAATAGAATATTGCAATAGAAACAAGAAAAAATACTTGTATACACTCGTAAATAAAACAAACACATTTTTCTGAAGACAACATGTAATAACTTGAATTTGATTAAATCTATCAGCAAGGGAAAGTTTCTATAACTGTCTTAGAGCTTGTCAATCGCTATATACTTACAACCACCTTGACATGATCAAATTTAATACAAAAGAGATATACAAGCTTCTCAAATGGCTTCCCAAAATGATGGGCTCTGTTAAGCCTTTTTTTACTAAAAATTCAGTCTCGACCCCTAACACTCCAACCATTTGCACGAAAAATTTGTGCCATTTATAAGATTTTACAATAGAGTTTTCCCCCTAAAAATCTAGAAATTGAGTGCACCAGTTCTTTCCATGATCATGATCGCGATTTTTAATCGATCTACAAACGTTACAGTGCTCGATGGGTTAGATCTCATCGAATATCTCCCGCATTCAACTCCTTCCTCTAGTAGATCACTCAAATTTACCAACCACTTCTGCCCCTAATCTGGTCAAATTTGGCTCTCTTGCGTGCTTGGGAGAATAAAAATGGAAAATCCGATCAAGCACGATAGATAATGACCATTTTAATGATGAAAGAAATCTTTAAGATCTCCCCGCCAAAGTAAGATATCAACATTAACTCCCTCTTTTCCCGACATGTAGGAAATACCAAGAAATCATGAAGACTCACACTTTAAGGTATGTTTCAAGAAATGGGGGAAAATCATATCCAAACTCTCACCGCCCTTGATATGTACCTTTGAATTTGGGCCTTCCACATGGAAGATTCAATTTTTAAAACAGCCTAGGGCTTCCTCTCCGAATTTTTACAACTTTTTGAGAAATGGAAAATTTTCACATTTTTTTGGCCTCCGCACTTGGAAAATGAGCCCGACACGTGTCCTAAGGTGGGTCCCAAAGGAACCACAGATAAATGCGCCATTTGATCCTCTTTTTGGAAAAAGGAAAATTTTCCAAGTTTTCCCGCAACTCCACCCTTCGCATCAAGTGTCTAATGTGGGTCCCAAAGTGGAACCATGCTCTATTTTATACTTTTAACTCCTTTTCCTACAAAGGGAAAATTTTCCAAATTTCCTCCGAAGGTCCGCACCTCCGCCTTGGACTGGAGGAAGATTTGACCTTCGCTTCATCGGGCTTGTGGGCCATTTTGATGTTTTGATCCTTTGAAAATCTGGGGGTGAAAATACAAGTTACTCCCAATGGTCTCGCATCCCCGCTCCTTTTGGCTTGTCAAACCGGGACGTGTCGAATTGTGCATCTTGAGATAGTCCCCAAATCTTAAGACCTTGAATGAGCGCGGGTTTGCCACATGTCCGGCCTCGGAATATTTTTTTAAAGGCTCGAATCTTAGTGGAAGGTGCCAAGTGTCATGCTCTGGGGCAGTCTCCTTTGGCCATTAAAAAGTCCAAGCAAAATGTAAAGTGAGCGAAGGCCTCCAAGTTTCCTCCTGGTGCTTCTTTAAAAGACTCTGAGTGAGCGTGGGCTCGCCACGTGTCCCTGTTCTCCACCAAAATATTTTAGCTACATAAAATTTATCTAAGTCTGGGAAAAGTAGCAGAAACCTCCACGTGTCCTCCTAGCACTACTCCAAGGCCAAACCAAAAATTAGATCTTCAAACGAGCGCGTTTCTCCACGTGGACACATTTTTAAGTTGAGGTGATTCATAGAAATTTTGAAGTACCTAGTTGAGCCGTGTCCAACCAAAAGATGCCATGTCCCCTTTTAATGCAAGGATGTAAATTTGACTGGGAGAAACACCTTTCAAACCGTAAAATACAAAAAAATGATCATTCGAGCCCGAAAATGAAAATTTCTCCAAGGATAAAGAATTTAGAAATGTTACAAGGCTCAAATATGTTCCTCAGAGATACATCCATTCATTTTTCTTCAAATATTCAGGCAAAAACAACAAGGAAGACAAATCCCGACTTTGGAGAATAGAAAATATGGGAGAATCGAGTTTTTAGATGAACAAAGAATGGGAGACCCAAATTACAAACCTTTTCCAGAGGAACAAAGAAACAAGGAGCAAACCATGGACCCATAAGTTATCTATGACCCATGAACAAATTAAAAATGGTAACAAAGATTAACCAGGCACAACAGGTAAAATTAAAGTGACAGATGCCGTAAATCGATATATTTTCAAAGGCAAACTAAGACGAGACTATTTTGAGCACCAACACATACCTTCCGGATAAGTTCCATGCTATAGATAGTTAACTAAATAATTCATCCATATTCATTCCTTTACTTCTTCAATAAGTGCAGGTTGTTGATTTTATGGTCGCACCATCATTAAATCTAGTTCATTGATACGTAACTTTGGCATCTTTGTTTTGGATCTTTTTGTTCTCGCGACTTGATGTTTTTCTATATTAGCTTTTAGATGTTAACATAAACCTTTACCTCAAAATATCTTTGTAATATGGATATCAATGTCGTATTCCATTGCCTTTTTATTTAGCATGTTCTCCTCTCATTCAATTCATTATTTAACAAGAAATTTATCACACTTGGATGACAAACCGAACATGTATCTTATTGTTTGAAAGCATGTACTTAAATTTTTTTAGTCCTCTCGACTACTAAAAGTACTTGTTTTTCATCAAAGGTTTACCTTGTTTTGTAATCATGCAAAATTTGTCCAAATAAAGCAAGTGGCTACTCAATATTTTCATCACTAACCTAAGTTAAAATGGATGAGATTGTTTTAGCTCCTGCAAGTGCATACATAGTAAAATATTTATCAAAATTTTGATTTGCAAGAGTAGGAGCTTGAGAAATGGTTGTTTTAATTTCTTCAAACCCTTCTCTCCCTTTGCTGGTCAAAGAGAAAGTCTTCTCTTTCTTTAATGTAGATTGAATGGTTTAACCAATACTACAAAATATGGAACAAATCTTCTAACAAAGTTGATTTTTCCGAGAAATCTTTGTAATGCCTTTTTGTGATGAGGCAATGATAGCTGTGATATGGATTCAATTCTGAAAGGGTCGATTACTAAACCTTTTTTAGAAACAATATGACCCAACAATTTATGTTGATGTAATGAAAAAATAGATTTTCTGGGATTCAATGATATTCTGAACTATCTACATAACTAAAAAGTCTAACTTAAATGTATTAGATATTCATCAATTTTTTTAAAAATACGGTAACATCATCCAAATAAACCAATATGCATTTCTTTAATAACCTACGAAAATCCATGTCCATTACACGTTGAAATGTTGCACCAACATTTGAAAGGCCAAAAGGAATTCTTTTGTAAGCATAATTACCCCATTTGGTGGTAAAAGTTATTTTGTACCTATCTTATTATCAAAATAGGATCTAATTGTATCCACTATAGCCATCTAAAATATATATTCTATTAGAATGAAAAATTGTTCTCAAGATTTGATCTATGTTAGGTAGTGGATAATTATCTTTGAATGGAGCCTTGTTAAGATCTCTAAAATCCACACATAATCTGATTTATTCATTACTTTTCTGAACCAGAACAAGATTGGCTACCCAACTTGAATTATTAACGGAAAAATGATACCGATTCGATCAACTTAGATAACTCTTTTCTCATTAAAGGCTCTATCTTAGGATTTACAGCCTCTATTGTTGCCTAACCGGTTTGGAATTTGGCTGTAATTTAATGGTATTTTGTGAAAACTTGGATCAAAACTTTCGGATCTTGGTATTTCCAAGAGAAAACATCCTTAAATTCTTTACAAAGATTTATAAAGGAAGCTTTTCAAAACCTAAGGAACATACTCTTCCAAGAAATAAATATTTTCCATCATCAACTAAGATCTCTTCATAATTGTTTATATGTGTTGACATATTTGTTTTTCCTTTCCTTAATTGATCATCAGTGCTGAAGATGTGTTCTAATGTGACTAAACCTTGAGGTGGTTTATTGGTCTTCAATTGAACAATCTGGTCACCATATAAGTGTTGCAATTTCCATTGATTTACTTCAGAAAATTCAGATTTTTGCTATAAAAACCTACAAATATGTTCATTATTTTCCAAAACTTACCAATTAAAATCATTATCCAGTATAGAAGGCCTAAAATCAGCTTTATCTCGAGGCTGAATCTCGTTGTTTTAATTTGTTTCAAAGACTTTAAAACTAGCACCGGTTATTTCGTAAGTCTATCTGCATGCTTGTTTTATGTTTTTAGAATGGACTGGATATTAATAGCATCAAAATATTCCATTAAGTTTGAAACTCTATGTCTATAAGACTTCATTAATGGATTCTTACAAACATTGAAATTTCTTACTTGATTGATAACCAACTCAGAATCACCAAAAATATGTAACATGCTAATACCTCTCTTTCTGGCCCAAAGTAAGCCATGAATTAACGCTTTGTATTCAACTACATTGCAAGTACATGAAAATTGGAGACTCAAAGCTGAGAAATACCTTTCATTCATGGGGGAAGTGAGCATCAAACCTGCTCCTTGTCCTTTCTTGTTCTTAGCTCCATCAAAATGAAGCTTCCAAATCCCTTCCTGCATTTTCTATTTTGGACAGCAAGGGAATTGGTGTGTTTTCCTCATGCAAGCAATACAAACCAAATAGATGTTCTTCAAATTCTTTAAAAGGATCCTAAGCATGTTCTTCATGTGTCTTCTCATCCATGAATATATTAGAAACACCATCTAGTGCTAAAACATGAGCTGTATTATCAAAATAAAACTAGACTATGGTTGTATAATTGGCTAATGCATTAGAAGCATGAGGCTCGATATGAAATATGGCTAATGGTTCAGAATTGATAGTAACTTTGGTCGTATAACATGTAGTAAAGAACAAAAAGTACTAATCAAAAGAGATAACCTCCTATTTTCGTTGTGAAATCTCTCGATAAACATAAAGCAATGTAAGGAGGTAAATCTATAACAAGTAAGATCTTACAAAATGGAAGAGTTTAGACGAGCATGTAATTTTACCTCCATATTTATGATGACACCAACTATATTCATTTTAGTCCCATAAATTTGTAGCACGACTTCTTCTCTCGTAGGCTCATACTGCAGCCTAACTTTTACGCAATTACTTTTTCCATAATCGTGCTACTTTGCACCGCTATCAACCATACTGATTATGAACAAGATGCTCTTAAATAATTAGAGACAATTAAAATGCTGGTGGTTTCTTGATATCATGAGAGTTTAAGACCTTTTGAACCACCTATTTAAATTATTTAATGCGGTCATGTTCCATTCTTCCAAGGACCATGTCTATTTTCTCGAGCTTCCTTTTTACTTCTTTTGAAGAAATCTATAGCCTAGAAAGTTCATGAGAAAGTAACTCCTACTGTCCTAAAATACTTAGGGCATCCCACATTGAGATATTAACATTATGCTTTTTCATTATATCAACAATGTTAAAAGAAGAAACCATTTTGGAAACAGATTTATTGTTTTAGCATAGGCTTTAAAGCAAAGATTGACTCTGCTTCTACATCCTTTGAGATCTGAGGTATGAAAAGTATTCTTGGATCAGGTTGTAATGACTTTGGTTGGTCCTTTTGGATTAGAACACTTGCTGTTTTATGAGGAACAAAAGGACTATTAGTTGTTTTTTGACCTGTAGTTGTTGTTTTATCAGTGATTGTGGGTAGAATAGGCCTATTTTGTTGTTTTTCTCTCCCACGAGCCATTCCATGAGCTCTAGTCAGAATCGAAATAAAATCATCCTCACTAAAACTGACCAAGTTCTATTCAAGTGCTTTCTAAACATGATTTTATTGCTACCCACCCTCCTTTCGAGGCATGAACAATGTCTCAGGTTGAGGTTGTGCAACAAGGCATATATTCAGGAAAGCATTAGGGCAAATTGCAGCTAAATGAGGTTTATTGCAAGGTTGACACCATTATTCGTAGCTATACTAACTAGGACTAAGGTGCTAGATGATATAGGATCCTTTGGGTAAAACTACCTCGCTAATATGGTTGTCTATAATTCTGATTTTGTTGATAAGGCTACCTATTTTGCTGGTTTTGCTGATAAGGAGCCTGATAAGGCCTACTAGGTAATGCGAGTCTATTTTCAATCAAATTTATTTTGTTTCCCATAGTCTGCAAAGATTTAATCACATCATCCGATCGGGCTGCAATAACATGTTCTATAATAGTGATAGTTGTGGGATAGGCAAGTCCGGTAAAAAAGGAATTGAGGGCCTGTGTGCTAACTTTACAGACTTGAATAAGATTTCTTTCAGATTTTATGGGAATATCATAAGCTATGAGGATATTTTCACCTCCCATGGACTGAATCATAGTTGATATATCATTGTTTAAGGTTCCGAGGTAGAATAGAAATGCATGGTTAGCTTGAGGCTTGACACTTGCTGGAATTCTTTCCCAAGTTCTAGCAAAACAGATATTAAAACTGGCCATAAATTCATGAGGGTCTCTTTTAATTGTAGATAATTGTTCTATGAGAGATAAATGATTTGATTTATCTTGAAATTGTTTCATTAATTTAGCACCTAACTCATCCCAAGCTCTTATACTTGTAATCTCTAAATTTCTATACCATTGTAAGGCTTTCCCTTTAAAGGATGTAGCTAGAAGTCTCAAGGCTACATCTTCATGTGTTATATTATGGACTACACATAGGGATGCAACATATTTGATATGTTTTGTAGGTGTAACTTGATTTTCACCAGTGAAGGTAGGTAAACTTTTCATGGCACTATTAGGGATATCATGATAGACTGGAATTACTAATGGACTGCCATTAGTAAAGGTCACAAAATTCCTAGGTGGTTGAATAGCTATTTGAAAAATGGGATTTGAACAAATAAATTGATATGTGGTGAAGGAGGATTAGGAGGGTTATTAAAACTAGGACTATTATAAGGTAGGGTGTTATCAACACTTCTTCTTCTTGTAGAATTCAAAGGTAAAGAAATGAACTCAAAAGGAATTCTTCTTACTAATGATCTTGTAGTCACTTTAAGCATGGAACATGCTGTAAAAATGGTTTGAAATCAGCCTTACGAAGTCACCAAATAAATATTGTAATCTTTAGAATAAAGTGGTACAAGTTGTTTTCCTTAAAGCAACCTTTCTTGTTGTGAATCTTCCATAAATTATTGTAATCTTCTCGTGGATCTGATTCATAGTCCCACCGAGCGTGCCAAAACTATTATCTCTTGAAATTCCACCGGTAGAGAGATGGTTGTAGGTGTTCTAATATTTCTCTAGATCTCTCTCTTTCGTAGATACAATGGAAACACCTTAGGTCCGTGGTATACGTATTGTTGAGGTGAGTCTCGATATCATAGTCGGTTACTTCTTGATTTATCCTAAACTGATTTTTGGGGTTTTTGAGGGAAATAAGATTACTGTAAATAAATTGAAAAACTGGGGTGATACACCAAAATTGTTGAGGGATTTGACTGAGTACATGCACAAATATTTGAGAATGAATTCTGAATGCACAAACCAACAATTCTCAAAGCAGAATATTAAGGCAAACACTTAATTTATTGAGGGAAAATTCACAACAATACTATTAAGATACACATGCACACTAATATCATGCAGAAATTACTAAATTTGTAACAATATAGGATGATTAACAAGGGAATTTGACATTCAAAAGGATTAATAAGACATACACAAGACTGCAATTTATTGGAAAGGTAGAATATAATTCTCATTCAAAGGGAAATAACTAGAAAAATTCTTCTTCATCAATCCTTTGTCCAAAAATTCCTCTTTATGCCTTGTCAATGCACACAATATATAGAAAAATTATTCATCCCACCCTTCCTAAAAATAGACTAAAATTGTACTCACCATGCATCCTATTTTTATCCTTTATCATGAATAAATAAAGGAATAAAATAAAGCATGCTAATATAATGAGGCATTAATATCCTTGTTTACAAAAATACAACTCATTCAAACTGTTGTTGGGTCTGTTCTATTTTTAATAAAGTTCAATGGATAATTCGTTAGTAATAAACCTTGCTTGTTGAGAAAGTCTTCCAATGCATGCAATCTCTTTCTTTTAGTTTTTGATGTGACATCTTTAATTTTGATCCACTTGCTTCCTTGGATGTATAGGAAAATAACATGTCCATGTGTGTGAGAAAAAATAAAACTTGAAATAGTAATACTTGGCAAAATATTCACCCATGTATCCATCTTGATGGGGACCACCTTTGGTTCTAATCGAGACATCTCTTATGTTTTCTTTTGGTCATATGTAAAATTGACTTACCTTTGTAAGGACCACCCGTGATGTGTCCACACTTTGTCTTCATAGGATTTTTACCTTCTTTTGATGATAATTGCATAATATAAGGTTTTCTTTGACATGTACATAGGCATAATAATCATTGTTATAATTTCAAATAATAACCATGCTTATTATTTACCTTGGTACATACTTGGTCTCCTTTGAATAATCATTGCACTTTTGAAAATGAGTTGATGGGTCCCTTTTTCATAGTTGATGGTATATAGTATAGTCTTTGTTTAGATAATCATTACACACATGATTTTAATTTCGCCCCTTCCTTACGTTGCATTGACCCTTAGTTTTTTGGTGATGGATTACTCAATTACACCCTAATTAGGGTTTCATCATTGCTTGACATGTGCATGTTTGACTGAACCATGGTTAAGTTGCGGGTTTTCCTACAATTTAGGATTGGAGTTTGTATGGAACTTGGTGAATGAATGAAAGCCATTGATTTATGTACCTTTTTATTTACCATTGTTGATGTCTTGAGCTAGCAGATGGGTAGGTGTGCTGTGGATTTAATGTGAATCATAGATCTTGGTACCAACTCGATCTGAGCCATCGATCTCTTGAACCATGCTTAGAATTTTACTACCGTGGGTTAGTTAGAAAAGATGTTTATTTTGCAAAATGAACTCCATCATTTCATTTGCATGCTAATTTCAGAGGGTGAAGCACTGGAAAATTTTCTTTGTGTTTCCATGAACTACATTTTGTGAGCTTCGAGTCTCGTGCTTTAACTACCACAATGTGTAAGGAAGAATATTTTGTATTCTCATATTTGAGTTCACTTGAGAATATATTTAGCTATGAATTTTCTTTTGCAAAAAGTTTCGAGTTCATACCGCCCATTGGGTTATCACTTCATGTTGGGACACTCTTATTTTCTCAACTTCGAGCGTACTCTCTCCTTGGCTCAAACCCTAAAATGGCCATGGATCCCTGGATTTGATCGATCTATATTTCTACCTAACTCGCCATATTTTAATGTAAGCTTATAGTTTCTTTATAACTACAAGGGGTTTTATTGTATCTAAGGAAATATGTCTATTAATGTTGATCTTAATTACTCATTGGTGTATCATTTTTGTACCTAAATTTGGTCTCTTTCGTCTCGTAGAGGTGCTTTATTTGTTACTTGACCGTGCTTCGAAATTGGGTGCTTTTATTTTCAAAGTGCATTGTGGCACCATTTGACCTAGTTATATGAGCTTGGGATCATATTTGTTAATTTGTTTACCTTTCAGGTAAGTGGTTGGAACACTTAGATCTACTAATCTCTATTAATAGGGTTTGTGATGCATTTGTCTCGAGTTGAAGTTTGATCTTTTGTATTTAATTTGTTTGCTTAGTGCATACCGACCATAGCCATTCCTTTACTTTGTGTTCAATATGTTTGAGCTCGTTGCGAAATGGTAAGCTCAAGGCTTTAGATCTGTGCATATTCGATGGGGTTGTTATGTATTTTTGAGCCTTTGAGCTCGATTATGTATGTTCAACCTTTTGGGATTCACTCTCTAAATCTTTTGGGTTTTATATAACCTCTATTATATATGTTTAGCCTCTCTTACATTTCGAGCTCCATTATTTTGATAATTTTTAGATATTTTAACGTGTTTAATCTCGTGTTACTTTTGAAAACTTCACTAATTTGGGTTTAATTTTATGAGGCTGTCTATCTTTCCTTTTAGGCTCTTTGCACTACTATAAACTACGTTCTTGACCCCTATCAGAATGTATACTATATATTTCCGTCATGATTGTGATGGTGATTTTATGTAGAATTGCTCCATTTGCTAACTATTATTTCTACTATGGCCTAATTGAATATTTTTGTCTACCATTTCTAGTGACATGAAGCTCCGAGTTATGCTATCCACTTTGACTGAAATTATTTTAAAGAACTCAATGTGTAAGCCATTATTTCTAGACTGTTGTTGAACTCAAATTTTTTCCTTTAAATTGATACAAATACAAAGTTGGTTGTTGTGTTTTCACTCAGGAATTTGAAGTTCAAAAATGTGCATCATAATTTTGCTATTTCAAAACAAGGTTTTATTTTGAGACTGAGACTTTGATATGCTTGCAAAAAATAACAATATGGGTACATACTCTTATTTTTTTGTTATCATAGTGCTCTCATATATCAGTGTGCATCTTGGGCTATGTGATTTCCTTAAATGATCTCTTTAACTGATACTTGAAACTCTATAACTAGGTATTCTTTATTCCTCTCACCAATAACAATCATCTTGTGATTTCTGAATCATGAACTGATTGTAAAGACTCTGTCATATTTGTTGATTGAAAATGAGTTCGATCTTTGATGAAAACATGTATATTTTCTGCTATATTGAATTTTTCAGTTGAATGTAAGCAATGGTGCCTATAACAAGGTAGAGGTGTGGATCATTTAGAAAATTCCATATTCTTCATTTTCTTTGTAAGGACAACTCTTTGTATAGTTATCATTCTGCATTAGTTGAATCTCGGCCCAACTGGCTATAAAGAAACTTGAATTCCATGTAACTTGCATTTGTTGTTATATGTTTGATTGTACCTTGAGTGTGTGTTTGTGATTGTCCTTAAAATTGGCTTTGTAATTTTTATGATCAAACAACAAACTACAAAGTCTATGTTGAATGTTGTTCCATCATCTCAAGAATGTCCAGATATAAGTGTTATTTATTTTCATTTGGTGACTATTCTGAAGCTTGCAATTTTTATTTTTTCATTGATGACATAATCAAATCTGAAATTGAATTTGTAACATGCTCTTAATATTCTTATTTAGTTCTCTCCATCATGTTGAAATACCCTCTACTTATTTATTTTGATAATGCATTTAAAAATTGAGAGCTTATAGCTTTGATCCTAGCAGTGGATTTCTTCCTTTAAGTGTGTTATATTGAACCAATTGTACTTGTAATTTGATGCTTGTATGGATGGAAAACTTTGTGAGTTAATGGCTTGAAACTCATAAAAAATCTGTATTCTTTTCTTGAACTTTGTGCAATGATAAATTTAGCACTTGATCTTTATTGAATGTTGGTACCTTTCTGAATTGCATTCCTTGCATCATTTGTGCTTTGTAAATCATGAAAACTTCTAGATATGAACCCCGATACTATTGCTTAAGTGCTTTACTTATTCTACAACTTGTAATGTGAATACATGATGGACACATATGGATGAGCATATAGCTAAGAATCAGAAAATTCCCATTATGATTATATCTTGATCTCGTATTTTTGCACTTTTAAAACTAAGAGTGTATATTGTACTTCTTTTGATCTGGAAAAACAAAAGTATACTTCGTGCTGAAAATATAAATATCCTTTATTTATTTGCAATGATTGCATTTACTTTGATTTATCTTTACATAATATAGAACCCTCTGATCTGAATGTTTCAAAGTTGGTAGTGTTTCTGAAGTTGATCATGTAGATGTCCATTGAGCTGATTGCATTATGTATTGTATCTTTCATCATGAATCACCCTCTGCATTATTATTTGTATTGTATAATGAAGTAACTTGTACTTATATGAATCAGATCGTTGACTATAACATGCATTATCTCCTTTCTATATTACTATTTGATTTATCTACAACTTTCAAGCATGTATTAGTTTGAAATAACATGATAGAAAGATGTAAAATGTTAATTTTACATGGCGAAGCCCTAACAAAATTTTATCGATTCACTTTTCCATTTTGTTTCAGCTGTAATTTTTCTTATTCCAGTTTTTAGAAATTACAGCACTAAACTTGCATTTCTTTTATCAATTAGTACAAGCATATCTTTGTATACTTTAGCCTTTAGTTTGAACTGAAATAAATGTACTTTTCTGATTTCAAGTTACATAATGCAACACTTCTTTCTTCTTACTTGTACCTACACATTTAGATAAACTAGTTAGAAAACATTAGACTTTTTGGCCTCTCTTTTATTCCATAGTTTTTCTCTCTCCTTCTTTCTGAGTGAATGAGTCGTGTATGCTGCTACAGAATAGTTTTTTTATCAAGCTTATGCCTTTGATCTTCATGTAATCGATAAATCCCGATGCTAGGAGATATAGTTGCACGAAATTGTATAGTATAGGAATATGAATCAACCATGAGCTCATGATTAACAATATTTACTTTTCTTTTTTCAAGTAAAATTCCATTGCTAAGAAGTGAGGATGAAGATGTAGAAAAGCTGGAGTTGGAAATGCATCAACTAAAATGAAAGAAACCCAAGGCAATGATGGGTTCTTTCTCACTCCATCACTTTATTTTTCATGCATATGTATCTCATACTTCAATAGTTGTAATTTAATTTCAGTTACATCCCATGGCTTGTGTGGGAACACTTGAAATTCCTTATGAATAAAACATTGAATTGTGAAACGAGTTGTGTATTTCTTTCTACTTTTCAGATTTGTATATGGATTTTATAATGAATTAAACAACTCAATAACATAATTGAATGTATTTAATCATACTATGAAGAACTTTAAAAAATACTTGTAACTTTAGCAATGAACTTTGACTACTACAATCAGAATTATCGTTGTTGTTCCAAAACATAACAATTCATCTATTATGTATTTTAATTCTTCATCAAGATTACACATCCGTCATTTGGGGCTTTGTGTTCAATTATCAAGACAATCATTAAATTGTAGACTATGTGATCTATTACATTTGTAACACATATAGCTTCAAATTACATGTATTCCTTAATTAATGTAGCAGAACAAATATTGAACTGAAAGAATCTCCCCTAGCTTAGGGTAACTTCACAATTGCCATCCATCGTAACGAACTTTCGAGTTGCCCATTTTTGCACAAGTGAAAAAATTGTCAATAGTAACCTAAACTCCAAAGTCAAAATGTTTGAATTCCTAAATTTTGAAAGTCTGAAATTTAAGATTTTAGAGGTTTTAAGGAATTTTGGAGTCCGAAGAGGAAGATTAAGAACTCTCATTTTTTGAAGAATGACACTCCAACCTTCGGATGCACATAACATTTGACTAGGAGCTCAGATTTGAACAAAAAAGGAATTTTTGAAAGCTCATAGGGTCCACAACACAACTACAAATATCTTAAAATTAGTGGTACAAATTTCTTCAAAATGAAGAAATATAGTCCGCCATTGAATGAAGTAGTTGAAGGTGAAATATCATTTAACATCCATGGAAAAACATATATATCTTTTAATGTACTTATCAATTTCTTGAAAATCTACAATCATTGGGAAGATTATTTTAGGGGACATAGTATGGGATCATCAAATTTTAGATTTCATGGGTCATGCGGACCTCCAAGAATGGAATAGATGATGTGGCAGTGAGACCGTTAATGAAAGTTCATGAGAAGTATGGGGCATCATGTGTCTATATGGTCTAGACTAGATAGAAGGTTCAATCACAGTTAATTTCTTCAAGCACAAGGCAGCCATTAATGATGTGGGGGATTTTGAAGATCACAAAACACTCATTAAAGGATTAAATAATGAATTTTTGGAGGATTTTAGAGCATTTCATTTTTCTATTTTCTCTCTCCTCTCCTTCAAATCTTCTTCTATAAATTTTAATGATGGGCATTTCTCTAATGTTAGATAATTTTATTTGCACCCTCCCTTATTCTCTTGTATGCAAGTGAATTTTTGGAGTTCAAACCTCTCATTCAAACTATAAATGCAATTTTAGCCTCTGGCCATTGTAATGCAACCGTATCAAGTCCGTGGAGAAATGTTAGGAGTTTGTGGATAATTTTTTTCCCTCTCTTGTATTCATTGCTTTCATCTTATCTCTCATTGCAATCTCATTTATCTATGAATGGTTATTGTGTTGTATATTTGATGGTCTCGTGTTTAATGGTAAATGAATTGGTTATAAGAAACTGATCTATGTTGATGTTCATCCTCTTCAATCTTGTTTCACATTCATTTCCATGCAAGACAAGTTATTAAACATTCATTTGGTTCATCACCTCTTTAGTTTAGGTTTAATTTATTGTAATCTTCTTAACTCTATCTCCATGGAAATTTAAAGTATATTTTAGAGTAGATCCTTGATATAGCCTAGAATTTACCAGATAACATCCTAGTCACACTAGCACATCACTCATCCTTGATTGAATGCTCACCCAAAGCGTGCAAAGGTACCAAGTCCCTCTTTAGCGTTGTTGTATCAGGATGTTAGTGTGATGAAGGAAGAAACATATAGATTAATAACTAATACATCATTCTACAATGTATGTTATATTCATATCTATGAAAGAACAAGCTTTAACAAAGAATCATGATTGAATCAACAACATGCACTACTCAATTACACACAGAATGAAACTTAGATTAAGCCAATATATTCCATCTATTAATAAATACAAAATATCCTTAAAGTATTGTCAATTTATACCGATGCATCTATGGATTTGATATAGTAATTTAGTATATGTTTATATCTATATACCTCCATACATCCATCACACATACATACACACACACACCTCTATTATGTACCTAACATCATATATATATGGCGGGGACTTGCCCTTCACCACTTATCTATTCCAGAAATAGAACGCATGCTATTGATAGCCACATGTTGTTTACATGCATATCCACACATGCAAGTTTTCTATATATAGATCTCTTGTAGTTAACTAAATTGCCAATTCTATTCTTAGCTCGTCTTGATGCAAAATGCTTTGATCCACTCCTTCAAATATAGACAATGCATGGTGTGCATGTCTCTATATCATTGGTGTGTTCTACATGCCATCTTCTAAAAATAGGTATTCATGCTCAAAATCAGCTAAGTCCTAAAAGCTAAACTTTTCTTCCATGCATGTGTCCTTTCTCTCCTCCGCGCCCTTGGTTATGATCTTCTAAGCTGCGCGGAATCCTTGTCCGATCTTTTACAATTATTCATTGATCAACATTACCCCACACTAATCTCATTGTCATCTCGATAATGGGTATCTTCAAAACTTGAAGTAAAGAATAGAAGAATGGAAAGAATAAGAATGAAAGAATGTAGATAAATAAAGAATTTATATGAGGTTATGAGGCATCCTCCTACGTATCAATTTGAAGTCTCAACTCTGGGTACTCCTCCTTTATTTCAGCCTCCAAAACCTTCCATTCAATGAGTGGTTGTTCTACTTTTTCCTTGGGATGTCCACAACAATGGATTCCATCTCATCCCCCGCAATCTCCCCTTTCTCATTCTCGCAAAACTAACACAATGCTAGACATTGATGTCATTCTCCCTTCTAAACGATGGATCTTCTATGCAATTATCTTCCGAATCTCTTCCAATTTGAGTCTTGTGCGGCTCTTGTGTTGGCATTGTCGTGGCCTCGCGCTTCTGTTTAACCATTGAAAATCTTTCTTCATGGCCTAATGTCTCATCCTTCTTCACTTTCTAGACCTCACTTTTTTCTTCTAGGGTCTTTATGTTGATAATCACCTATGGAGTTTTTCATATGTTTAAATCCTGGGCTACTTTCTTCAATACTTCCTGTAATGCTTGCAAAAACCCTTCCTAAGATGCAATCTTTTGTATCACTGATGCTTTCTCTCATTTGGCATCTTATTCTCGAGATTCTTGGTGCTTTGGCATGCAAATAGGTTCGTCTTCAAGTACCAAGTCAACCAACTTTCCTATATAGTGTGTTGCCAAGGAAACATCTATGGTACATTGGCCTCCAAGTGTGGCCTTGCTCTCGATGACATTGTCCCTAATATCCTCTACGATGTTTGTAAATACCTCATTTTTCTTCTTTAAAATTCCCTCTCCTGCGTTATGCGCTATCTCTACATCCTTTGTCTTCAGTTCCTCACACAAGACTCTAATCGTTACAACTTTGTCGATGTTTCTTCTAACCACATCAAAGAAACCTTCACCAATGCGTTGCTGACCTACTCATCTGACATGATAGTAGGCTTTACTGTCATATGTCTAGATTGGGGTGCCTTCTTCAGCTTGTCTTGAAACACATGACTCTTTGCATACATCAAATTTAGGCTCATCCATGTGGGTGTGCATTGACCACGATAGTTACTTTTGAGTGTGCACAATTGTCATATCCTCATCCATTAGCTCCCATTTGAATAAATCCTTTTATGCTATCATGCTCTGGAAGCGGGCGCGAATTTTTTTCCTGCATCCTCTACATACCACATGGCTAGTGGAATGTGCTCTCCACTTGTTCTTCTAGACCATTGCTACTTAGGGACTTTAGCTTCCAAATTTGGGACTTGTGTCTCCATGTCCTAAACATTCTCTCGTAGTTGTCTCCTTTGGTCTTTTCTCATCCTCTTATTTTTCCTTTGATTCCTCACCCTATTCTTCTATGTTCTCTAGAAGTGTAGGAGAATTAGGTGCACTTTCCTCTGACTCTTCCGCCTCCTCATTTAACTTCAGTTTCCTCCTTTGCACAGTTGCCTCCTTTTGTGGAGAGAGTCTAGGTGATTTGTGCACAATGGTTGGAGTAGCACCTTGGGTCCTTGTCCTCCTACCCTCTTAAACCTATGCTCCCCTTAGAATACATTAAATTCCTCATCATCCAATTCTTTTCGCTGTGTGGTGTAATGGCGCGCTCATCTTCACCCTTATTTATAGGATGTCTCCTACCTCTAAGCTCTAAACCACCACTATCTTTGCACTCAGCCTCCACTTCAATTGGCCTATGGGCTTAGGCACTAGGATGTTCTCCATTGTATGCTTTCCCTTTTGTGGTGTTGGAAGTGCAAACTCACCTTCCACATACTTATTATTCTCCATCTTTGGCTTTGTGTGGAGATAAACCAATGTTTCCCCACATCCGCTATAACAAAACTTATTTTCTTAGTATTCAAAACCTCTCAAACGATCCTCTCTGTATAAGCACTTCTTCGAGGATACACATACTTCTTCTTCAATGTATGGTAGTCGCAGTCTACCTTATGTGCATTGAATAATTGCCGGCACATGTCAGTAAATCTATGAACCGATGCTTGGAAATATCTTGTAGTGAATGTGTAAGGCAATTTACACCTATAATTCTAGACTTCATATTTCATTGGGAAGCACATGATGCATAAATGCTGATATACAACAAACTAGACTTGTTTCCCTACCATTGTTGTTAGGTCCTTTGGGATGCGCCACTCTTCTCCAAATGTTGTGTGGAGCCCGTTATACCATTTATCTCGCCCTTTAATTTACATCATCTGTCATGGCCCCTTTACATAGATACATGTTGAACCTTTATGCTGGTGACTTGTTCTCCATGGGGTATCCCCATACTTTTTCCTTAGGTCCGTCTAGTACTCCAATCTCCACAAATACCAGTAATAATAGAACAACCCCAAAGTTTATCTTCCCTCATGTGCGGACTTCTTCAAATATTTTTTCTAGATTATAGCCTACAATGTTGTAGATTTACCCTTCTAACATCTTACGCGCCAAATGTAACCACATAGTATTTACCTGTGACCACCGCTCCTAATCATTCAACTTTGTAACAAGGTGTTTTGTAGCTTGCACAACCGGACAGTTCTTCAATTTTTCTATATCCATTCCATGTGGTCCCTTAAGGTACCCCAACTCCTATCTTGTCTTTAAAATCATGGCTTTATCTGTGAGATCACTTTTTAAGTCCTCTCTTGTGGCCTTCAAACCTGTAATTGATGAGATAAGCACAAATGAGATTCTAACTCTATGTCCTGCAAAGTAGAAGAAGTCCTCATGTACCCTGCTCATGAACCACTGATACAAGGTCTCATAATTCCTAAAATATGGAAGCTCATATAATTGGTACACCCCAATTATCTTCATAAGATTCTCACCTACATTGTCATAAACTCGGTATGTCATCCACCGTGTGCTTGTTCATCCTAAGAAAGTGAGTAAGGAATTGAGATCCTTATTGTCCTCCGAAGTTATGTGATTATATTCACTTAATTTTCTCTTTTGATGGGTGAATCTCATTCTTAGCCGAAGATGACTCCTTCGGATATTGCATTTCTAAAAATGGCTTTTGGGTGCCATCTCTTCCTCCTAGACGAACACCTTCTTCTTTCCTTTACCGCTGCGATGATGCCTTCTTAGGTGTCATTTTTACCTTTTTAAATATATCCTCTTTAACTTTGAAACTTTGCAAATGAAACCCTATCTCGATTCAATTGTTCCCTAGGTGGAAACTTTGTAGTCGAACTCTTTATGTGTCTCCCGCTTCTCTTAAACCCTTCACCACCGGGGACACAAGCTTCTTGTCACACAGATCCGGTTGTCATTCTTGGTTTCACACCCTTCATACCTCAACCCAATTACTCAGCTCTTCACAATTGGCTCTTTCCTCAAATACTCTTATTTACAATAGTAAAAATGAATCCGCATTCCATCCTTATATAATTTTTCAAATTTTGATGCATTTATTACTCCTTCACCTACAAAATATCCCCTCATTCATTAACCAAATTCTTTTGTCTCATGTGGTACATCTTCATGCTCCAACTATAACCTTCTAGCATGCCTTCCTACCCTCTAGCCACATACTTCTCTTGATTTCTTGCCCTTGCGCATGAGTACCTCGTCATGTACCTTCTCTTGGTAGCTAACATGGCATTTGCTTACGGAGTTATATTGTTCTTTCATTCACCTCCATCCTTGGTCACTTTTGAGAAGCAATCTTCTTTTGATTTAGAGCACACCCATATCAACTTATTCCTTTCACCTTTCAATTCCCACAGTCTTTTACTTTGATAACTACAACCACCCCACACAAAAGGTATGTGCAGTCCTCTACGCATGACATTCTTCATATAGTAATTAGCTTCATGCGTCAAGTGCACTTATTAAAAAACAACTAAACTAGTAAAGCATAGCGACAATGAAGGAAATACAGTAAGGAAATATAGAATTGAAAACCTAATCTAAATGGCAAATACCGCCTTATTACAAACACCAAGAAGACTTATTTATAGTAGGGCTTCAACCTAATCCCGTTAAAGTAATCGGGTAGTGGTGTTCTATCAAGTTATTCTAACTGGAAAGAGCCCAATTCAAGTATAAAAGTGATGACATAAAGCCCTAACCAATGTACTTTGAGATTTCTTGGATTGCGCAAGAACTTTGAGTCATAAAGAGGTACCATTTATCCAATCTCAAACTTCTAATCCCTTATGTTTCTATCATGCGATGCCTTCTACTTGGCATTTTCTTGCTTCGACTCCATCATGCTATAGCTCAATGCTCATCCAGTTGAATCATGTTTTTGATACACTCTTCTAAATCTTGTTCATCAGCTAGACCTCCAATGCACGCAATGCGTAAAGTAGGTAACATAAATTCTATAGGGAGAACAGCTTCTGCACCATACACCAACTGAAGCAAGATGGCTTTGTTCAATCTCTTGTAAGTTGTTCTATATGCCCAAATAATAGGTGACATTTTGTCATCCCAATCCTTTCTTCCAGCATCATAAAGTTTTGTCAAAGTCTTGCTCAAAATCTTGTTGAAGGCCTCAAGTAATTCCATTTTCCCGAGGATGGTAGGGTGTAGTTTTATGGTTTCCAACCATAAACTCATCTAATATGATCCTGATTGTATCATTCAAAGAGTGTGTACATCTATCACTTTTCAATCTTAAGGGACATCCATATCTTATAAGAACATTCTCCCATAGAAACCTAGCTGTTAGTAGTTGTTTGTTGTATTGTCATTGGTAGGTGCCGCTTCTACCCACCGCATGAGATAATCTATGCAAGTAATTGTTATCCAAAATTCACCCCCAAGGTAATTTTGATAACATGCATCAAATTCTTTAGTCCCAAGAAATTATATTGATTCAGGGCAAAAATTTATGTTTCTAGGGTCCCCTCAGATTTTTTCTAACTCCCCTGTCCAAGTAGAAGAGAGCAAGTTCTGAGAAAATGTAAAAAATTGCAAAAACAAGCTCGGGCCAGGAAAAATCACGAAAAATGGCTAAGTCCTAGTCCAGGCGGTCCTTGGGACAGTTGGGACATCTGGGCGTGAACCGGCCAAAAGGCCGCCAGCATCATGCGAAGCATTTGGGACATCAGGGACAAAGGGATGCGCGGGACGCAGAAATCCGAACTGGCCGAAAAGTTGAAAAAATTGACTAACTGTTGAAACAGGCAGTCTGGGACATCTGGGCAATAAGTACGCGAACCGGCCGGATCGGCCGAAATGAGTCAAGGCAGCCCGGAACAGTTGGGCCGAAGGTACGCTGGCAGTACGAATCGCCAGATCAGCCGAAATGAGAACTTTCAGTCCGAGACGCGTGGGACAAAAGTACGCGAACCGGCCGAACCAGGTGAATCGGGAAAATTTGTCCCAGACGGCCCGAAAGCAAATGGGACATCTGGGCCGCGAGTATGTGAACCGGCTGGTTCGGCTGAAACAGGGAACTTTAGCACTGGGACAAATGGGACAAAGGGACGCGTGGGACGCGAAAAGCCGAAGCGGCCGAAGGCAGAGGAGAAAAGTCAACATTTGACCCGTGGAACTTCAAACGGCCATAACTTTTGACTCCGAGCTCTGATTTTCACAAAATTGGACTTTCTCGGATTTCTTATTTTTAATGAGGGTAGATATATTTAAATAAGAGAAACATATTCGGCTCAAATCGATTGATGCTCATTCCCGTCAAATGACAGAAAACGCCTACCAGACCCAAAATAGCTGCCCGCACTCAGAAGGCCATAACTTTTGCATTTCTCAACGAAATCGCACAAAATTGGTACCGTTGGAATCGTGGTTCCGAGCCCGATGTATAGAAATCAAGAAATTCTGGATTTGATTAGAAATTGATTGAGAATTTTAAGAAAACGTGGCAAGGTTCAGAACAGTGTTTTATTTCGTATTTGGAGTGCAATTAAGAGGCATGGTCATCATTCTTTCTCTGCTGCAGCACATGGGACAGTATGGGGAGCCTTTTGCAAGTAATGGATAACCATTTCACTCAATTTAATGCCTCTTACAGGTGGTTGAAGGACAGATTTCAGGATTTCCATTTTCCCTTCTCTTTTCCTTCTCATTTTTCTATAAATTGGAGTGTTGGGCTCATTGTAAAGGGGAGAGTTTTTGGGTAGCAAAGCTCTACCAAAATTGCTTTGTGAAGCCAGTGTGTTGCAAGCCCTTGTAGTGGACTCCTTGCATGGTGATCCAGGCCCTTATCTTGTAATAGATCGAATCGTGCAGATACCAGAAGCAATAAAATACAAGTTTGTGGATGTATCTTCCCCTGTTGTGTTTTCTTGCATTCTTCTTGCCCCTTTTATCTTTCCACAAGAATATTGTGTCTATTATTATGTTCTTGCAGGAATTCATTATCATTGTGTGTGCTTGGAATATTCTTTTGTGAATGCATTTTGCTAGATTATGGAGAACTCATATCACCTCTTCTAGTGTGCACTTTGCCTCTATATTTCACACATTTGGAGACTACTCTCATATCCTCCTTTTTCTCGGTGTATCACCGCTTTAGTGTAGGATTTCATTTTATGCATTCTCTTTCCCCTGGTCCCTTGGAAATTTAGATTAGAATAGTTAGCTTATCTTGCATTAGAGTAGATTGTGGCGTGTAGTTTAGGAGCAAGAACCGGCTTTCTTTCTCGGAGGTCAATCTCAAGTAGCAAGTCCCACAACTTGGAGATAGTATCCATGTTATCTAATCACATTGGATGCTTAGAGTGATCAAACTAGAAATCTGATCAACATCCAGGGGTGATGTGATTCGGCGATAACAGTTCTGGCACGCCCGGTGGGAGCTTAGAGGTCTTTAATTTCATTGCAACAAGATTGATGTGCACTTGTTGTGAGTTCCAGCTTTGAAGGAGCTTTAAAATCGCACATCTGGCTACTCCAAAAGAGGCATAATCTGGTGGTTCCTACGGTCCAAGCCACGGAAAATTTATGAGAAGAATACGGACTGTGTCAAGAACTAGGGAGGAAGGATTGTTTGTTTATCTCGCATCTATCTCCGTGAAGAGAAAGAAGGCGAAGAAGAGCTCAAAGATCTGCGTCTCCACCTAATAGAACTTTGTCTACACCTACACTGGTAGACCTTTTCTCGCATCAACAAGGATTCTCGGACCAATCGAATGGCGCAACCACTAAATCCCTTTGTCAATTTCTTTGGTAAAGAGCCCACTTGCTCTCAATGCACGTAATCCAGTTCCAATTGCAGCATTGAAGAACATTCCATTTTTCACTGGAGAAAATCATACCACTCCTGGTGATCATGTCAAAGACATTGCTAACGTCTGTGCAATCCATGAGATAAATGAAATGGATGTGGCTATCAAATTGCTGGCATCATCGTTCAAAGGGAAGGCATTGCAATGGTTTAGGAGCCTTGAAGCTGGTTCTATCACAAATTGGAATCAGTTATGCATAGTTCTCCATGAGCAGTTTGGAGAAAAGGGAGACAACTTGTCTCTTCTAGAACAATTGACAACTATCAAGAGAGCCCCCAACGAGCAGCTGACTGACTTCAACTTCAGATTTCAAAGGTCTTGGGATAGGATTCCAGTGGCAGTCAGGCCAACAGCAGAAGGTGCTTTTCTATACTATCTTAAAGCTTTGAATTCTGATATTTCTATGTTAATTCAATCTATGGGAGGCACAACCTTACCTGCTGCTTATAGTATTGCCATTAGAGCTGAAAACTGTCTTATTCAAGCTGGTAAACTGGCTCCTAGGCCCCCAATGCCATTATATCCAAGTTTAGAGAGCCCAAGTACTAGCCAAGCACTGTCTTAGCTCCTATTCCCACCCCTAGAAATCAAAATTCGAATGAAGCTTCTACCTCATCCTCTAGTGCTTCAAACGAACTCCAAGAGGTCATGAAACAATTGCAAAATTTGGGAAATGAGCTGGTTACTATCAAAAGACAGCAAGCACAAAGTGCTAGACCATATCAGCCTCAAGCTCAGCTTAACAGGCAGCCATATCAACCTCAAAGACCACCCAATCCAGCTGCAAATCAGAATCAAGCAAGGCCTCCTGCCAATCAGACCATTTCAGCCCTATAATCCCAATGTTGCATCCACATCCAGAGCATTAGTGCCAGTCCAAAATAACATGGCCCAAGAATATGATTGGTGTTTCCCATGCAGTCAGCCACATAACCAATCAATGTGCTTTAACGGTGCATTAAATCAGGCTCTAATGGTGCAAACCATTGGTGGGTCGCAAGAGTCCAGCCACGAAGAAGACCAGCAGCAGGAAGCACCTCAGCAAGGAACATCTCCGAACGAAACTACTCTTGTCAATTGGTAGGCTGAAGATTTCTGTGGCATGAATCAAATACCCTCTCAAAGTGTTGCAGCCAACACAAGGTCAAAGAGGAGAAATTTGGGTGAAGAGCAGCCATTGGCTTCGAGTAATCCACAACCTTCTACCACTCCACAAGCCACTGGCAAGCAAACTGTAGTTCCAAACATACAAGGAGCATCCAAACCAGCTCCTAAACCAACTCAGATGCCAGCTGCTGCCGCTCATTTGCAAGGAATGAATGTGCAGGCCAAGGGACAGCAGAGGGATACTTCATCTCCATTCAACATCATTGATCAGATGAGAAAGACAAATGTAAACATATCAATGTGGGAATCACTATCTATCCCAGGACAAAGAGATTTGCTACAAGCTGCCATGAAGGACTGGTCAACTTCAAATCAACAGGTCCAAATGCAAGAGAAGGTACTCACAAATGCTGCCCAGCCTGAAGGAAATCATGGAGGACAGCAAGGTAAAATGTTGAAGCCCCCTCCATTTTATGTTTCATTGATCATAGGAGATAAGTTGGTGCATAATTGCATGATCGATTCGGGAGCAAGCAGCTTCAGTAATGCCCAAGCAAATAGCTGATCAGCTAGGACTCCAATATGAAGTCATCTCCAAGGGTGTAGTGCAATTAGACGGGACAGCAGTGACAACGGTTGGAGTAATCAAAGGTTTGAGCCTCACACTGCACGCATGTCCCAACGTAACAGTGTTACAAGATGTGTCAGTCATAGACCTACCACCACTCTTTGCATTGTGCTTGTCAAGAGACTTCACTGCTAAAATTGGAGGCTATCTTTCGGCGGATTGGTCACACATGTTGTTCAGAACAAGGTATGGAACCAAAGCCACAATCAGGTCTGAACCTATTGCAAACTTTCACATTGAGCCTTACACTCCAAGCCAAATCAATACCAACTGTTCAGCGTTTGATCAAGAAGATTATCCAAGCACTGATGAAGCTGACACCAAGGTTGGAAGCATCCCAGATTTGACTCTTGATGAATGGGCAAGCAAGGTGCATGCTTTTGATCCTTATCAAGAAATAGAAGAATCCAAACTAGGATTTTATTATTTACATGAAGAGAATCAACCTCTCCCCAGCATCACCAAGCCAGATTGTAAGGACACGAATGAAGTATGGCAATTGTTCTTTGATGGGTCGAGGAGTAGACAAGGTGCAGGAGGAGGAGCTATGCTCATTTCACCGCAAGGTATAAGGTACTACTCAGCCTTCCGTTTCCAGTTTTCCTGTTCAAACAACACAGCTGAGTATGAAGCCTTAATTCATGGACTGCACTGGGCAAAGAAGAAATGCATCAAGAATTTACAAGTATTTGGTGATAGTGAGCTGATCGTAAACCAAGTCAAAGGAAAAAATGCTGCCAAAAATGATCTGTTGAAGAACTACAAAAATCGGGTATGGGACCTCATTGAATATTTTGAAGCTTTTAGCATCATTTCCATCCCAAGAAAAAGAATGAAGCCGCTGACAGACTGGCAGCAATTGGGGCTGCGTTTGATGTTGTAGAAAGTATCAAAAGTGAGAAAACTCAGCCTCATATCAAAGTGGTTGTGAGACCAGCTGTTCCAGATAACAACACAAGTTGGCAAGTCTTCGAGAATGATCAGCAGATTGTTAATTTCCTACAAGAAGAAGCTGAGTTCTGCATGAGAAATCAAGACAAGCCGGAGCAGCAAAGATGGCAACCAAGTGGTGCAGCTTAGGACTAACAAATTGCCAAAAGGCCTCATAACATTGGAGTCAATCTTCAACCCGAATGATTAGTTCGAAGGAGAAAGCGAACATTCAAGTAAAGGGTGAAGATTCAGAGCCTATTTTAGTAGAAGAAGGCAATACATTGCAAATTGGTAAAGTAAGTACCTCACAAGAAAAATCTGATTTTGTTCACTTTGTCAAGAGTTCCCGGATGTCTTTGCTTGGACGTACAAAGATTTAAGAGGTTTCAACCCAAAGTTGGCACAACATACTATTGATTTGGATCCGTAATCCAAGCCTCGTCAAAGCAAAGCAAAGGCCAGAAATCCTCATATCGAACCTCTCATGAGAAAAGAGTTAGGCAAGCTCATCGAGGCCAGTATCATCTTCCCCATCAAACACTCAAGTTGGGTTGCAAACTTGGTGCCAAAGTAAGAAAGAGAAGCGGAGAAATAAGATTGTGTGTGGACTTTCGTGATCTAAATAGAGCATCACTCAAAGATCATTATCTTCTTCCATCAATGGAACAAATATTGCAGGTTGTAGCTTGTTCAGAAAGGTTTTCATTGCTAGATGGATATTCAGGCTATAATCAGATAATGGTAAAAGAAGAAGATCAATTCAAGACAGCCTTCACTACAAAATGGGGCACGTATGCTTACAAGAAGATGTCATTTGGACTGTCAAATGCCGGAGCAACATTTCAGTGAGCTATGGATATGGCATTCAAAGGCTTAATCAACAATATAGTGTTGGTATACCTAGATGATATCACTGTCTTCTCAAAGAATGCAGCAGACCATCTCTTTCACCTCAGGCAAGTATTTCAGAGGTGTAGAAGGTTCGGAGTGTCATTGAATCCAAAGAAGTGTGTATTCTTGGCACACGAAGGCAAACTGTTGGGCCACATTGTCTCTAGGGAAGGGCTAACAATTGATCCTGAAAGGGTTGAAGCCATCCGAACGCTTCCATTGCCACACCACAAGAAATCTCTCCAAAGCTTCTTAGGAAGGATAAACTTTGTCCGCAGATTTGTGCCTAATTTTGCCACTCTTGTGAAGCCCCTAACAATGATGTTGAAGAAGAGTCTGGCATTCAAATGGATAGTAGAAGGAAAAGAGAGTTTTGAAAACATCAAGCATGCAATATCACAAGCTCCAACTCTTATCAACCTAGATTTCTCAAAGGACTTCATGTTGTATGCATTTGGAGGATCAGATACAATCTCAGCTATCTTGACACAACTGAATAGAGAAGGTTTAGAACAGCCCATAACATTCTTCAGTCAAACTTTGGAAGATTACAAAATAAAGTATTCTTTCATCGAAAAGCATGTCCTTGCTGTCATCAGAAGTTTGAAGAAGTTTAGATATTTGGTCTCAAACAATAAGATTCAACTGCTGGTGTCTCATGCTGGTGTCAAGGACTTCCTCCTAAACAAGGATTTAAATGAGAAGAGAGCAGGTTGGATCACTCGGGTGATGGAATATGATATTGAAATCAAAGTGACCAAGCTAGTTCATGGCAAAGGCTTGTGTGAGCAGCTCGCTTCCAAACAATCAGACGAGCCAAAAAGTGAAGAGGATGTTGTCCTGCTACTACAGAATGATCAAGACCAACCAACTGATGATGCACCCGTCCCATGTTGGACTCAAGACTTGGTGCATTACCTCCAAACAGGCTTGTGCCCTCTAGAAGTGAGCAAAGCAAAGAGGAGATACTTGATTACAGCCATTCCATATGTGCTTGTTAACGGAGACCCTCAAGGTAATTTTGATAACATGCATCAAATTCTTTAGTCCCAAGCAATTATATTGAGTCCGGACAAAAAGTCATGTTTCTAGGGTCCCCTCATATTTTTTTAACTCCCCTGTCCAAGAAGAAGAGAGCAAGTTCTGAGGAAATGTGAAAAAATTGCAAAAAATAAGCTCGGGCAAGAAAAAATCATGAAAAATGGCTAAGTCCTAGTCCTTGCAATAGTCGGGACATGAGGGACATCTGGACGCGAACCGGCCGAAAGGCCGCCAAAGTGTCTCTCAAGGCAGATTTGGGACATCCGCCAAAGGGACGCGCGGGACGCGGAAATCCGAACTGGCTGAAAATTTGAAAAATTTGAAAAATTTGACTAATCATGTTGAAACAGAAGTTCGAGACGCAAGGCCAAAAGATGCGTGAATTACTCGGTTCGGCCGAAATGGGAAATTTCAGCACTGGGACATTCGGGCCAAAGGGACGCGCGGGACGCGGAAATCCGAACTGGCTGAAAATTTGAAAAATTTGAAAAATTTGACTAACTGTTGAAACAGGAAGTCCGGGACGCGCGGGCCAAAAGTACGCGAACCGGCCTGGATCGGCCGAAATGAGAACTTTCGACTGGGGACGCACGGGATAAAAGGACGCGAACCGCCGAACCGGTGAATCAGAAAATTTGTCCCAAACAACAGAAAGCAAATAGGACATGGGGTCAGCAAGTACGCGAACCGGCCGGTTCGGCTAAAATGGGAAATTTCAAGACTAGGACATTTGGGACAAAGGGACGCGAAAAGCCGAAGGAGCCGAAAGCCAATCAGATCACGCCACATGTCACCGGCAGAAAAGGGACATGGAAGCCCATTTCGGGCGGTTCGGAAGAATTTGTCCCACACAGACTGGGACATTTGGGACAAAGGGACGCGCGGGACGCGAAAAGCCGAAGCGGCCGAAGGAGAAGAAGAAAAGTCAACATTTGGTCCGGAAACTTCAAACGGCCATAACTTTTGACTCCGAGCTCCGATTTTCACAAAATTGGACTTTCTGGAATGAGGTTTGATATATTTAAATAAGAGAAATATATTTGGCTCCAGTCAGTTAATGCTCATTCCCGTCAAATGACAGAAAACGCCTGCCAGGCCCAAAATAGCTGCCCGCACTCAGAAGGCCATAACTTTTGCATTTCTCAACAAAATCGCACAAAATTGGTACCGTTGGAATCATGGTTCCAAGCCCAATGCACAGAAATCAAGAAATTCTATATTGGATCAAGAATTAATAAAATTTTTTAAGAAAACGTGGCCGGGTTCGTAATGTTGTTTTATTTGGTAGATGGGAGTGCAATTAAGAGGCATGGTCATCATTCTTTCTCTCGCTGCAGCACATGGGACAAAGTATGGGGAGCCTTTTTGCAAGTAATGTATAACCATTTCACTCAATTTAATGCCTCTTACAGGTGGTTGAAGGACATATTTCGGGATTTCCATTTTCCCTTCTCTTCTCCTTCTCATTTTTCTATAAATTGGAGTGTTGGGCTCATTGTAAAGAAGAGAGTTTTTGGGTAGCAAAGCTCTGCCAAAATTGCTTTGTGAAGCCAGTGTGTTGCAAGCCCTTGTAGTGGACTCCTTGCATGGTGATCTAAGCCCTTATCTTGTAATAGAATGAACTGTGCATACCAGGAAGCAATAAAATACAAAGTTTGTCGATGTATCTTCCCGCATTCGTGTTTTCTTGCATTCTTCTTGCCCCTTTTATATTTCTACAAGAATATTGTGTCTATTATTATGTTCTTGTAGGAATTCATTATCATTGTGTGTGCTTGGAATATTCTTTGTGAATGCATTTTGCTAGATTATGGAGAACTGTCATCACCTCTTCTAGTGTGCACTTTGCCTCGTATTTCACACATTTGGAGACTACTCTCACATCCTCCTTTTCGGTGTATCACCACTTTAGTGTAGGCTTTCATTTTATGCATTCTTTCCCCGGTCCCTTGAAATTTAGATTAGAACAGCTTAGCTTATCCTGCATTAGAGTAGATTGTGGCAGGTAGTTTAGGAGCAAGAACCAGCTTTTCTCTCGGAGGTCTATCTCAAGTAGCAAGTCCCACAACTTGGAGATAGTACCCATGTTATCCAATCACACCGTGAGTTCAAGTATATGCACAGGGGGTGCTGTGATTCGGTGATAACAGAGTTTTGTTCAAGAAGGACATCAATGGTGTTCTATTAAGATGCATTGGAACAGTCAAGTTGAGAAGATCCTACACGAGTTCCATGACGGGAAGCAGGAGGCCACTTTGCTCCACGAGTAAATTTCTCTCAAAATCATGAAAGCTGGTTACTATTGGCCTACTGTGTTCAATGATTGCTATTCATGGGTCAAGAAATGTAGGAAATGTGCATTCTTCACGGGGAAAGAAAGGTTAGCAGCGCTGCCCCTTCGTCCAATTTCAGTAAATCAGCCATTCATGCAATGGGGATTGGACTTCATTGGGGTTATCAATCCCAATTCAAGTCAGGGCCACAAGTGGATACTAACAGCAACAGACTATTTCACCAAGTGGACTGAAGCAGTGGCACTCAAGGAGGCAAATGAATCTAATATCTTAGATTTCTATGAAGGGATAGTCACGAGGTTTGGTGCCCCTGCCACTATCATATCAGATAATGCATTGGCATTCCTTGGCACAAAGATCACTGAGTGGGCTGTAAAAAATTGTGTGTATCTCAGTACTTCATCGAATTATTACCCTCAAGGTAATGGCCAAGCTGAGTCTACGAACAAGAATCTACTAAGAATCATCAGGAGGACTCTTGATGAGAATCAGAGGACTTGGCACTCAAAGCTCAAATCAGCCCTATGGGCCGATAGGATCACACCCAAGAGATCTACAGGAAGCTCTCCATACAAGCTTGTGTACGGGAAGGAAGCAGTTCTACCTATATCGCTTGAGTTGCCAGCGTTGGAACTCATGAAACAGTTGGAACTAGCTGAGTTTGAACCTATGGAAATCAGGTATGCAGAGCTGATGGAATTAGAAGAGACAAGAGAACACGCAATGCAGACCATAGAAAAAGATAAAGCATTGGTCAAAAAGAGTTTTGACAAGAAAGCTAAGGCCAGGATATTACAAACTGGAGATTTGGTACTGAAGTGGGATGTTGATCGTGCAAAACTAGGAAAGCACTCCAAATTTGATGCCATCTGGAGTGGCCCATACATGATCATTGAGTGAAAAGGTAGCAATGCTTTCCGACTGGCTAAGTTGGATGGTGAAGAATTGCAGATCCCGGTCAATGGGATCTACCTCAAACGCTGCTACTAGAAAGATAAATTTTCACCCTTGTAAATATTAATTTAGATTTCCATTCCTCTAAGTGCTTATGCACATCAGATCGATGTTAGATTAGTTTTTATTTCCCTAAGTGCTTGTGCACATGTCCTGTCTATTGCTTCTAGTATGTGCATGTTGCATTTCATCAAGCTCCTGGAAAAGAATTTGTAGCCATAGGAAAACCAGCTCAACGAATGTTTCAATGGCTCAAGGACACAGGTTTTCAAATTTCAGATCAGCTGAGAGGTTATCAAACAGACTCCATGCCCAATGGATTGCTACAAAAGACTGGTCGTTCTTCAATCTAAGCAAGTTAGATGACCCCGCTGAAGTCGCTAAAATTGTTATCCAAAATTCACCCCAAGGTAATTTTGATAACATGCATCAAATTCTTTAGTCCCAAGAAATTATATTGATTCAGGGTGAAAAGTTATGTTTCTAGGGTCCCCTTAGATTTTTTCTAACTCCCCCGTCCAATTAGAAGAGAGCAAGTTCGAGAAAATGTAAAAATTGCAAAACAAGCTCGGGCCAGAAAATCACGAAAAATGGCTAAGTCCTAGTCCAGCGATCCTTGGGACAGCAAGTGGGGACATCTCGTGAACGGCCGAAAAGGCAGCAAAGGTCTCGAAGCATTTGGGACATCTAGGACAAAGGACGCGCGGGACGCAGTAAATTCGAACCGCCCGGCCAGAAAAGTTGAAAAATTGACTAATCAAAAACAGTACTGGGACATCTGGGCACATAAGCGAACCGCCGGATCAGCCGAAATGAGTCAAGGCAGCCTGGAACAGTTGGGCCAAAGGTATGCGAAGTACGCGAACCGGCCGGATCAGCCGAAATGAGAACTTTCAGTCCGGGACGCGTGGGACAAAAGTACGTGAACCACCAACCAAGGCGATCGGGAAAATTTGTCCCAGACGGTCCGAAAGCAAATGGGACATCTGGGCCGCGAGTACGCGAACCGGCCGGTTCGGCCAAAACAGGGAACTTCAGCACTGGGACAAATGGGACAAAGGGACGCGTGGGACGCGAAAAGCCGAAGCGGCCGAAGGCAGAGGAGAAAAGTCAACATTTGACCCGTGGAACTTCAAACGGCCATAACTTTTGACTCCGAGCTCCGATTTTCACAAAATTGGACTTTCTGGATTTCTTATTTTTAATGAGGGTAGATATATTTAAATAAGAGAAACATATTCGGCTCCAGTCAGTTGATGCTCATTCCCGTCAAATGACAGAAAACGCCTGCCAGACCCAAAATAGCTGCCCGCACTCAGAAGGCCATAACTTTTGCATTTTTCAACGAAATCGCACAAAATTGGTACTGTTGGAATCATGGTTCTAAGCCCGATGCACAGAAATCAAGAAATTCCAGATTTGATTAGAAATTGATTGATATTTTTAAGAAAACGTGGCAAGGTTCATAACAAGTGTTTTATTTGGTAGCCGGGAGTGCAATTACGAGTGCATGGTCATCATTCTTTTCTCCGCAGCACATGGGACAGTATGGGAGCCTTTTGCAAGTAATGGATAACCATTTCACTCAATTTAATGCCTCTTACAGGTGGTTGAAGGACAGATTTCGGGATTTCCATTTTCCCTTCTCTTTTCCTTCTCATTTTTCTATAAATTGGAGTGTTGGGCTCATTGTAAAGGGGAGAGTTTTTGGGTAGCAAAGCTCTACCAAAATTGCTTTGTGAAGCCAGTGTGTTGCAGGCCCTTGTAGTGGACTCCTTGCATGGTGATCCAGGCCCTTATCTTGTAATAGACTGAATTGTGCATACTAGGAAGCAATAAAATACAAGTTTGTGGATGTATCTTCCCCTGCTGTGTTTTCTTGCATTCTTCTTGCCCCTTTTATCTTTCCACAAGAATATTGTGTCTATTATTATGTTCTTGTAGGAATTCATTATCATTGTGTGTGCTTGGAATATTACTATGAATGCATTTTGCTAGATTATGGAGAACTGTTATCACCTCTTCTAGTGTGCACTTTGCCTCTGTATTTCACACATTTGGAGACTACTCTCACATCCTCCTTTTTCTGGTGTATCACCGCTTTAGTGTAGGATTTCATTTTATGCATTCTCTCTCCCTGGTCCCTTGGAAATTTAGATTAGAATAGTTAGCTTATCCTTCATTAGAGTAGATTGTGGCAGGTAGTTTAGGAGCAAGAACCAGCTTTCTCTGGAGGTCAATCTCAAGTAGCAAGTCCCACAACTTGGAGATAGTATCCATGTTATCTAATCACACTGGATGCTTAGAGTGATCAAACTAGAAATCTGATCAACATCCAGGGGTGCTGTGATTCGGTGATAACAGAATGATATAACGTGATCCAATCTTGCACGTGGTAGGTGAAATAGGTCTTACAAACTCAATGGCCGATTTCTCGAATGATTCGGTACTAGTAATCGGCCTCAAAGGCATCTCATCTATTTTCCCTGGTTTTCCTAGGTGCTTAAAATTATCGAGACACCTTACGATATTCTTTACGGTCCTTATACACTATCTCCCACCATAATCTAGCAAGTCTAATCTTTGAGTCACCACATCACCTGTTCGTAGAAAGACAACAATGTCCTCTAATTCTATGGGCATGCGTTAATAACCTATATAACTATGCATCCGGCATGGTTTCTTCATTTTTCTCGTGCATCCTCTCTTGAATTGATTGTAGATAAATGGTCCGGTCTAGAATTGCTTTTCCTTAGCTTCACCAAAAATGTGAAATCAAACTCTTGAAATAGGAGAATCCATCTACATATGCACCCCCGTAAGATGGGCTTGTTTACCAAGTACTTCAATGTGATGTGATATGTATAAAACATAAATGGTTTTTCTAATAAGTACTATCGAAACTTGTGCAATGCATAAATCATTGACAAATCTTTGTGCTCGTAGTTTTATAATTTTTTTCAACAGATTCGGTTTCCTAATAGAAAAACATATTAGATGATCTATAATACCTTCACCAAAGTTGAGCTAACACAACACCAATGGCCATACTAGAAGCATTAACATGAAATGGTTTATCCCATGAGGGAAAGCATAGAATGGGCACAATAGTAAGTTTCTCTTTTAATATCTCAAAAGCATGATGTTGTGGTTCTCCCCAATAAAATGTACCTTTTCCCTTTAGGAACTCTTCTAAGGGTGTAGCAATTTTGGCATACCCTTTGATGAATTTTCTATAATATTTTGTACGACCTAAAATTTCAAGCACCTCTATTTGACTAGTAGGCACTTTCAAGCGTAAAATGACTGCAACCTTGGCCTGGATCAACCAACAAACATTCCTTGCAGATTATATGTCCTAACAAAGTATCCCAAATGGCGTAGCAAATATGCATTTCTTGATGTTCAAAGAGATACTCAATTTTTTGCACCATTCAAACATTAAGCGCAGTTGTCACAATGATCTTTCACAAGCCCATTTACTATCCAATCATCTAGGTAGACTGGAAGAAGTTATGAATAAAATCTTTTAATTCCGAACAACCTGCTCACGAGAATACATCAGGCACATTTTTCAATCCAAAAGGCATCACAATATAGGAAAAACTACCGCATTCAGTAGTAAATGTTGTCTTTTCTTGATCCTCCTAAGTAATCCTAACTTGATGATATTCAAAAACCAACTGTGAAGGAATATATTTCGTGCCCCTACTCCTTTTAGTATTTCCTCGGTGAATGGTGTACGCAATGGATCCGTGACACATGGATCATTCAACTCCCTATATTCCACACATATTCTAATTCATCTATCCTTCTTAATACTAATCATCATTGAGCTAACCCATTCGACTCATCAAGGCGCTTGATAATTCCAGCATTTCAACATTTTATCAATCTCTTCTTTTACCTTTTCACACAAATTAGGATTTATTCTATAAGGTCTCTTTGTAACTAGTCGTGCACCATCCTTAAGTTTCATTTTCATTTCCCCAAGTGATTCATGCATGCCTTTAAGTTCATGATACCCTCGAGGGAATAAGTCCTGATAATCCCTGAGTAACTTGATGATCTTTGCTACCTTTGAGTCAAACCAGTAGTCTCCAATTATGGCCTCCTTAGGCTCAGCCTCTCGAACCTATATTCACCTCTTTGTCTTCATGGGTTTGCTGAGGCACGCATATCCTTGTCGCACCGGCTCCAAGACCTCATGCACCCCATGTGAATGTTTAATATACAAGTTCTCAACTTCCTCATTATTCAAAATGTAAACCATATTTCCTTTCTCTTTCTCAAGGAAAGCACGTTCAAGTAGTATGGAGTCCATTTATTATTCCTTTTCAAAACGTGCTCTGAACTCTACCTCACCAAATAATTCCTGGATATTCTTCTGCTTTTGCACTATCTCCCATAGTTAAGTGCTTGAAAAATTTTAATGCCTCTTCTACAAGAAGATTAGTTGAGAAGTAGTCAAAAGTCTGGATCATTGTTGTAGCCAAATCTTGCCGGCCTAGCCTCTCAATGTAGTTTGACATATACATACTAGGAGCGTGCGCATCCTTGTAGTGTAGAATACAATCAATGCACCCAAAGTGAAGGTGGTAATGCTTCTTGTCCTACTATCCAGAGTCTCTCACACTATTGAATGTGATGTTGAATAGGTTCATCATCATGATAAGTGCAGATCTGCGTAGGTGCATTATTCCTTATAAACATAGTAGACAAAGTGACTCCAATTTATTCCTAATTTATAAGATTATCTCTATGGACTACCCACTAACATGTTGTTATACCACGCAAGGTATATACTAACATATCTCTTCTCTTAATTTTCTCTCGTATAATGTGTTTCCATGGCCTTAAAAATGCGGGGAAGATCTTCTCGCCTCGTATACCAAGGTACTGTGTTGCCTATCCGTCGATCGAATGAATTCCATTCTTGCACACAACCACGCTTTTCACCTCGCATCCTACTAATTCATATGTACCATGAGCCCAATTCTCACAGGAAATACTCGTAGTATCACTAATAAAATGAGAATCCTCCCATTGTATGATGTCTTCTTTTGATGGTTCATTGACCTCTAGGTCCCGAATAGCGCGTAAATAAACTCGTTTAAGCCCTCCTCACTTAGAGGCTCAACATATGGTGTAGAATTCACATCTGTCAAAGGTATCACAACCCTTTCCTCCTTGTTTTCAAAGCTGATATACCCCTTATTAAATCTCAAGTCAGCATTATTCGCATAACACCAAGGGCATCCAAGTAGGAGTGGAAAATTATTTTCTTCGCAAGTGCTAATACCTCAAAATCCCTAGTGAACTTGGCTCCTTATATAGTTATAAATGCATCTTTCAAAACTCATATGGGAGTGGCCTTAGTCTATTTTTCCATAAATAAAACATTAGATGATGGCTGCAATGGAGGCGTCCCTATTTGTACCCATGCATCTAATGTAAGCACATTTACTTCCGCATCTCAGTATCAATCAATATGTTACTCAATGGCCACCCATCTACAACAACATTCAGATTAATTTCTTTTCATAGCCAATTCTATCGGGGGAATATTTGTATGTAGAATCCGCCATCCAGCCTCAAGAATTACCTGTGGAGTGTTACCTTTTAACCAATTTCCGAATAATGGGATAATGTTCTCCTGGCGCAACATCTTGCACACCTCTCGTAGATCATCGATATTAGTTTGGACTATCTCTGACACTTTCTTCTTCTCCTTTAGGTACTCTATCTCACCAATGAATATTCCTTAGTACTTCCATGGTATCCTAGTAAAATTAATTCTAATGAACAGGATTTGGGTACTTTGCATACAAAACCTCCTCCTTGGTGATCATAGGGTTCTGGTGCAATGCCTCTCTCGCGTGCAATCGCTTCAAAGTGCATGTAGTAATCTTCACTTTCAATACCTCAGGTCCTTATGTTATCTTGGGCATCCACTGATCATCTACCACACGATGGATTCTAACCATCTTGGCACCTTTGTTTTCTTACTTATGCTTCTTACTCAGATGATCATATAAGTCTAGGCATTCTTCATAGCTATGGTTCTTTCAGCAGAAAGAACATGCAATATTCTAAGGACATTCACACCTATAGTGGTCAAGATATCCACATGTATAACATGTTCCATGAGGGAACTCACCTCTTCCTCCACCACAACCTTGTCCTCCATATCCACCATGATATCCACATCCCCTTCCACAACCTCCTTCAAAACGCCCTCATTCATGTCATAGTACATTTGATTATGATCCCAATCTTGGTGCTCATTCTTACCCTTAGAATTATTTGTTATAGTTTTCTATTGTACCCAAATGTCTATAGCATCCTGGATTTGACCAATCAACAAACAATCCTTAGTATCATGGGTCGTGGATCTGTAAATCTTACAAAACCAAGATACATTCTTCCTTATCACACATTGTAACAAAGGATAGTGAATAGCATCATGATTCAAATGGAAAATATCACATTCCAATAGTAATGATCGCACAAATATGTGAGGGTAATTATCCTTGGTGTGACCTTCCACTTCACAATCTGACACCATATTCCTTAGTGCGTTTCATTGGCTGAATTTACTCGATAGCTTCTCTAAAACTTTGTTATAGCTGCAATCAGTGCATCAAGGAATGGAATAACACTAGTTTTAATGCACCCAACTACATTAGCATGAAAATATACTTTCAAGTGCTTCATGTGGATCGGTGTATGTCTTATGTGACAAATGCCCTTCTAAAAGGTGTAATAAATCCTTCAATGAACCACCGTGCATGATGGCTAGTGTGAATATCATAATATATATTAGATATAAGTGCCTTAAAACAAGCATCATACTCACGTACACTCTTAGTAGTTCCTTTCTTGATATCCTTGAGCACACTTATACTCTTCGCTCAAACTCAAGGATAGGGAACTCTTTCAAGAAAGCATCCTCAATGCCGCATAATCCATACATGTTTGAACAAGATAAAACTTCCTATACCAGCTATGTGCATGCCCCTGTAATGTAGTGGTGAATTGACTTTCCTTACACTTAGCAGCCATGATCCCTTTAGCATGCCACAAGATTTCACACATATGCACATGTTTGATAGCATCCTCTATACCTCTATATTTCGAGATATGAAGAGACATCTCCATATAGATATTTTTTGGTTGTTGCAGACCTTGACCACCTAATCTAGAACCTCATGTCTTCCTCTACCTCTAGAACCACTAGATCCACCGGAACTAGAACCACCTATACCTCCTGATCCTCCACCTGTAGTTGGAATAGGACCTATAGATGTACTCCCCTATGCTCCAACAAAGAGTACTATACTAAACCCCTATAGTCTGTGAGGTAGTTCCACTTCTAGAGGTGAATCCAAAATTCTATGCGAGATGATGTGAATAAGAATGTTCCTCCAAATAACATGAAGCCATCTGGTCCCGCCATTGATGTACTTGATCCCTAACTTACTCCTAGTCTCCTACTTCCCAAGTTAGTTTTTTGGTTACTTGTCATACTAGATACTGAAAAACCAAGTGCAAGGGCTAGGTCACTAGGTGGATTAAGATGCACACCCGTGGTCTAGGTAGTCTCTATTGGCACACTTCTATGTGAGGCCGAGGGGGGATCTCTATCATGCTTTCCAAGATGGGGATTTCCGATGCCTGCCCATGTCCTCTATGTGAGCTGTAAATCCTTCATGAGCCATCTCTCTCCTCCATGCCATACTTTCTGCAATGGAATGCTACTTCTCTATCTCCCTCTTGTGTGCCTCATTATACTTAAGATGCCTTTCCTCTCTCTACCTCTCTACCACTAGGTCTACCATCTTAAACCAAACCTATTCCTACCCTCGCGCATGGTAAAGTTTAGTTAGCCATCGGTTTACTCTCTAGGTTCAAAGTTACCATCAAGATCTTGATCGCCAGTGGAATACCTTGCAAATATGTTCCTCTTGGATACCGCAAAAACTAGAATTCAGCTACCTCTGGGCAAGAGTATGTCAAAATTTAATATTCCAGAATATAACTGTTTAGAACACCATGAAACCACGTATCCACAACATGAGTCTAGATCAAATCAACATCATAAACGGCCTAAAACTCTTCCCATGTCCGTAAAAGTGTGCAACACCTCCATTTCCACCGAGATCCATAAGCAAAGTGAACCACTCATATAGTTCTACTGGAAAGATAGTGAAAATCTCTCATATAAGTGGTCATATAGATTTTGTTCTACCCAAGTGCATGTATTAAACTCAAATCCATTCTGAACCTCCGTGCATATTCTTCCTCCGATCATGTATCCATTCCTCAATAATTGCTAGAGTTAACGGGCACGTCTTCATATTGAACCATCCTAAAAACAACTAAAAAGAGGTCCCGACATTGGAACCAACGATGCAGCCTAGAATTTACCGAGATAACACCCTAGTAGCACTCAAGCACATCACTCACTTTTGACTTCGAGTGCTCACCTAAAGCACACATAGGTAGCAGGTCCTCTTTAGGGTAGTAGTATAATGATGTTAGCATGATAAAGAAAGAAACATATAGATTCATAACTAATCCATCATTCTACAAGGCATGCTACATTCATATCTATGAAAGAACAAGCTTTAAACAAGAATCATGATTGAATCAATAACGTGCACTACTCAATTACACAGTAATGAAACTTAGACTCACCAATATCTTTCATCTATTAATAAATACAAAATCTCCTTACAATATTGTCAATTTATACCAATGCGTGCACATTTGATACTGATAAGAATTCAATCATATGTGTATATCTCTATACCTCCATACATACACAGGACTCAGATATTCTTTGTTACACTTACACACACACCTCTACTATGTACCTAACATCATATATATAGGGTGAGGGCTTGCCCTTCACCGCTTATCTATTTCAGAAATAGGTTGTATGCTATTGATAGTCATGCGTCATTTACAAGCATAGCCACACATGTAAGTGCGTTATCTAGAAACCTCTTACAATTAACTCAAGTGTTAATTCTATTCTTAGCTGCGTCTTCATGCAAAATTCTTTAATCTACTCCTTGAAATATAGACAATGCATGGCGCACATGTCTCTACATTGTTTGTGTGTTTTGCACGCCATATTCTAAAAATAGGTCTTCATGGTCAAAATTGTATAAGTCCTAAAAGCTAAATTTTTCCCGCATGCATGTGTCCTTCCGTCCTTCCGTGTCCTTGGTTCTATCCTTCTATCCCACATGGAATCCTTGTGTGATCTTTGACAAGTATTCTTCGATCAATAATCCTCTACAATTTGGATGTGTGTATCATAATAGAGGAATAGGAACTTGGCCTTCATCTAGAGAGCTTTCCTGATTGCAAAGTCCCACACTTTGGGAAAAGCTACATATTATGCAATCACACTGAAATTTTCAATCTATCAAATCCCAACAATCACAGTGCTCTAATTAAGCATCAACAGCTTTGGCATGCCCAAAGTGGGACGAAGAAGTCATTCTAAAAGCTTTGAATACATTTTCAAGAAATTCAGACTTGGAATACCGCAAATTTCAAATTTGAAACATTTCACCACTCAGATAAACTCCGAAATAAATTTTCAAGGCCTTAACTTACTCAAAATAATTCAAAATTTCACCAGTTCATAGATCGGGGCTAATTTTAAAACGGTAATTTTGGGTTCCAGGATTTTAGGATTTCGAGACATATCGATATTTTAGAATTTCAGGTTTCAAATTTTGGAGTTGTTCAAACTTCATATTTTGGGGTTTCTGTAGACATTCTGCAGTCTTTCACTTTCAGTTTTCGGGACCATCATTCCAAAACAAATTTCAACCTCCATAATATCAAATATACAAGTCCATCAAATTTTTAATTTTAATTGTTATCGAGTTTGGTGTGTGACTTGGAAAAAAAATCATCTTTCAAGGGCTCATTTTCCCAACCCATCTGGTGATTCCAAAGGGATAGAATTTAGTGGTGTAGCAGCATAGGTTTCCCAAATACATGAGAATAATTCAAACTAGGTATGATACTCAAGAAGAGGTACTATTTGTCTACTTGCAATCATCACCAGGTAGAGGAAGGAGAGGAACAATACCACAAAGGTCACCATATCCACCTAACAGGAATTTTTCTACACCTCCACCTGGTAGACCTTTTCGCCGATCAACTAGGGTTCTTAGGTCAATCATAATGGCACTTCTACCACCTCGAATCCTTTTTCAACTTCACGGGTAGTAGTCCACTTGCACTAAATGCTCAAAATCAAGTCTCGTTTGCAAATCTAAATAATATTCCCTTTTTCAAATTAGAAAATCATACTACTCCTATTGACCACATCCAGGACATCGCTAATGTCCGTGTAATTCACGAAATCAATGAAATGGATGTTAGGGTCAAGTTGTTGGCTTCATCGCTCAAAGGTAAGGTCTTATAATGGCTTAGGAGCATAACAAAAGGGTCTATTAAAAATTGGAACCAAATATGTTTAACCCTTTGTAACCAATTCAAAGAGAGGGAAGACAATTTGTCTTTATTGAAACAATCGAAAACAATAAAAAGGATCCTAATGAGAAAATGAAAAATTTTAATTTCCATTTCCAATGGACATGGGACGAGATTCCGATATTTTGTAATACCAACTACATGAAGGAGCATTCCTTTATTTCTTAAAGGATATATATTCAAACATAGACATGATGATCCAATCAATGAGAGGAACAATGCTACCAAGAGCCTAGGACATAGCTATCGTGAGCTGAGAATTGTTTGATCTAAGATGGTAAGCTAGCACCAGTTGTAACCAATGCCTCTCTATCCAGACATGGGAACTCCTACAACTATTCAATCACCTAATTCGAATCTCATTCCAACCCCTAGATGTCAAAGAAATAGTTATGCATCGAATTCTTCAAGCACTTCAAAAAAGTTACAAGCGGTTATGAAACAATTAAATAACCTAAGAAATGAGCTAGTGACTATCAAGAGACAACAAGCTCATATTTCTTGACCGTATCAACCTCAAGCTCGATGATCAATCCATGCCCCCATATCAACAAAATAGACCACCAACTCGGGTTGTAAATCAAAATCGAGCTAGGGAAAACCTCAAGTTCTAGGCCATTTCGACCATATGATCTAAATGCATACTCAACATCAAGATTTTGGTTCCAACACAAAACAACATGGCATAGGAGTACTAGTGGTGCTACCCCTACAATTTACATCACAATCAATCAACATGTTTCAATGGTTCCCTAAATCAGGCTCTAATGGTGCAAAGTATTGATGTGTCCCAAGAACCAAGTCAACAAGGAAATCAGTAACAAGAAACTCACCAAGAGGCACCTCCAACAAAAACTACATTTGTCAATTGGAAAATTGAAGACTTTTGTGGAGTTAATCGACCTCCTTTCAAGGGTGTAGCTTCCAATACATGGTCAAAGAAGAATAACATTGAGGAAGGATAGTCATCTAATCCTATAGTTTCTCAACCCACTCTCCCACCGTAAGGTGCTAATAAGAAAAGTACGATCTGAATGTATCAAATAAATCCAAGGCACCTATTTTAGTAGCACACGCGCTATTTAAACTCCAAAAAGGTTGTACCAAGTAAGGGGAAAAAAATTATAATCCACCCCCTTTAAAAATCATAGATCGATGACGCGAAAACACATGTGATCATTTCCATGTGGGAGTCACTTGCAATCCCAAGAAAATGAGATTTGTTGCAAGCTGCAATGGCCAATAGTTCTGCCTCGAATGGATCAAAACAAAGACAAGAAAGTTCTCACTAATGTAGTGTAACAATGTTGGGTTCAACCAAGTAAAAATTTGAAGCCTCCACCATTCTAGGAATCATTTATTTTCGGGGAGCACTTAGTAAATAACTGCATGATTGATTCAAGGGAAAGTATCTCAGTGCTATACGAAGAAAATAATGGATCAATTGGGTTTGAAGTATGATTCAAAGTACTAAAACGAATTGTGTAACTAGATGAGAAAAAAGTAGGAATGGTTGGGATCATACAAGGGTTAATCCTAACACCGCATTGATACCCAAATGTCAGAGTTCTGCATGATGTATTGGTAATTGACCTTCCGCCACTATTTGCATTGTGTCTATCAAGATAATTAAATGCCAATAGATACCTCTTATCGATTGGTCACACATGTTTTTCAGACAAGTATAGAGCTAAACAATCATGTTAGAGCCAATCACAAATTTCCACATTGATCCTCATGTGCCAAGCCCAATTAATGCAAATTTCTAGGCCTTTGATCTGGAAGGGTGTTCAAATAATTTAGAAATAGGTACTAAGGTTGAGGGTATTCAAGATTTAACTCTGGATGAATAGGAAAACAAAAAACATGCATTTGACCCATATAAGGAAATGGAAGAATTTGAATTAGGTGTATCTTGTGTAAATGAAGAAAATCCACCCATTCCTAATATCACCACTGAAATTGGGATGTAAATGAAGTTTGGAAACTATTTTTCGATGTCTCAAGAAGAAAACAAGGTCTTTGGACGGGGGTGCAATGTAGGTTTCACCATATAATATCAAGTATTTTTAGCTTTCATATTTAAGTTTTCTTGTTCAAACAACAAAGTTGAATATGATTCTTTGATTCATGGACTTAATTAGACTAGGAAAAGAAGCATTATGAATTTGCAGGTGTTTGGGGATAATGATATAATTGTCAATCAAGTTAGGGACAACATGCTACGAAGAATGACCTACTTAAGAGATACAATAATAGGGTATGGGACCTTATTTATGAATTTGAAGCTTTAAACATCAATTCCATACCCAGGAAGAAGAATGAAGCTACATATAGGTCTTGCAGCGGTTGGATCAACATTCTATGTCATTGATAGTATCAAAAGATACGAACACAACCACATATCCATGTGAATGTAAGGCCAATAGTTCCAAATAACAACACAAGCATACAAGTGTTTCAGAATGATCATGATTATCAATTTCTTGCAAGAAGAGGCTGAATTTTTAGCTAGGAATCAAGAAAAATTAGAGTATCAATAAAGGGATGAAGTAATGTAGTGTGGACAAACAATCTTCCAAAGGGTTTAGTAACACTAGATTCAATATTCAATCCTAATGAACAATTTTGTAAAAATAAATCAAACATACACATCAAAGGAGAATATTCAAAACTTATATCGGTTGGAGAGGAAAAATACTCCAAATTGGAAAAGTAGTCACTAAGTAAGAGAGAGATATGAGTTTGTATAACTTCTTCACCTGAAGTTATGAGGATTTGCAAGGATTCAATCCAAAGTTAGCACAACATACAATAGAACTAGATCTAGATGCTAAGCCCATTAAGAAAAACTAAAGACCAGTTAACCCAAACATTGGGCCTCTCATGAAGAAAGAGCTAAAAATATGATAGAGGTGAGCATTATATTTCCAATCAAGAACTCAATCTAGTTTTCCACTTGGTTCTAGTCTAGAAGAAGAACAAGGAAATTCGATAATGCGTGGACTTTCGGGACCGAAAAGGGAATCTCTCCAAGACCACTATCTAATCCCTTTAATAGAAAAAATCTTACAAGTGGTAGCCGATCGGAAAGCTTCTCTCTCCTATATGGTTATTCCAGATATAATTAGATAATGGTGAAAGAAGACGATCGTTCAAGATGACCTTCAACACCAAGTGGGGAACCAATCCCTAAAAGAAGATGCCATTTAGATTCATGTCAATGCAGGAGCCACTTTCCAAAGGGAAGTGGATATGGAATTAAAGGGTTTGATCGGTAAAATAGTGCTAGTGTATCTTGACAATATCACTTTATTGTAAAAATATAGCAAATCACCTCTTTCATCTAAGATAGTTCTTTTAGAGGTGTAGGTATTTGGGGTGTCATTGAATCCCAAAAATGTGTATTCTTGGCTCAAAAGGAAATCTCATAGGCCATATTGTGTCAAATGAAGGGTTGATAAAATTTGAGCATTTCCTGCCAAGTCATAGGAAGGATCTTCAAAGCTTCTTAGAAAGGATCAATTTTGTCCACAGGTTTGTACCAAACATTACCACTCTTGTGAAGCCAATAACACTGATGTTAAAGAAGAGCATGGCATTTAAGTGGACATCCGAAGTAAAATCAAGTTTTGAGGAAATCAAAGAGGCTATATCTCAAGCCCCAACTCTCATCAATCCAGATTTCTCCAATGATTTCATGCTCTATGCCTTTCGTTGTGGGGACACAATGTTTACAATCCTAGTACAAAAAAAAAAGAAGGATCCAAACATCCGGTTGCCTTCTTTAGTCAAAGTTTGGAGGAATACAAAACTAGGTACTCTTTCATAAAAAATCATGTCCTTGCAGTGATCAGGATCATAAAGAAATTCAAGCACCTAGTCTCAAACAACAAGATCCAATTATTGTTGTCTCATGTTGGAGTCAAGGAATTCCTTTTGAACAAATATCCAAATGAGAAATGTGTAGGGTGGATCACTCATGTCATGGAATATGACATCAAAATCAAGGTCACCAAGCTGGTCCGTGGAAACCGATTGTGTGAACAACTCGCTTCTAGTCAACGAGTTGAAATAGGTAACTAAAAAGAAATTGTCTTAGTACTACATGATGATCAAGAGCAAGAAAATGATAATGTGTCCACTCCTTGTTGGACTCATAATGTGATACACTTCCTACTAATAGGATTATGCCCCCATAAACGAGAAAATAAAAGCGGAGATACATCTGATTACAAGCCTTTCCATATGTTCTTTTTCATGGCATCTTTTCTAAGAAGGAAATCAATGGAGTCCTACTAAGATGCATTAGAGTAGGTCAAATTGAGAAGATGTTATAGGATTTTAAAGATGGAGAGACTAGAGGTAATTTTTCCCCATGGGTAATAGCTCTCAAAATAAAGGAAGCGCGGTACTATTGGCCCATAGTGTTCAGTGACTACTATACTTGGATCAAAAAGTGTAAAAAAGTGCATTCTTCACAGGAAAGGAAAGATTAGAAGCACTTCCATTGCATCCAATTTTAGTTGACCAACCATTCATGCAATGGGGATTAGAATTGATTGGATTCATTAATCATAATTCAAGCAAAGGCCGAAGTGGATACTCATGGAAATGGACTATTTCACTAAGTGGACCAAGGTGGTAGGAATCAAAAAAATTAACGAGTCTAAAGCATCCTAGATTTCGTGAAGGGATAGTCACAAGGTTTGGTGTACCGACCACTACCATATCAAAGAATGCATTTACATTCCTAGGTTCTAAGATCGAGAATGGGTTGTTAACAATGGAATCTACATGGAGCACCTCTTCAAACTATTACCCATAGGGTAATGGATAGGCAGAGTCCATAAAAAGAATTTTCTAAGAATCATCAAAAGGACTCTAGACAAAAACCAAAGGACATGGCATACCAAGCTCAAATCATCCTTTTGGACTGATAGGATCACGCCAAAGAGGTCAACAAGTAACTCTCCGAACAAGTTGGTCTACGGAAAAGAGGCATTGTTGCCTATATCACTTGTACTACAACATATTAGATATTTTACAACAATTTTTCAACAATATTTTTGTGGTTATATTGTATTTTAAAAATTAAAATTGTGGCATTAGAAGTGTAGTTAATCCACATTATGATAATTTATTGTATTTTATCCACAATTCATTATACCATGGATGGTCCACAATTCAAACAATTTATAGCTTAGCTCCATTTTTTTAATTATACATTGTCCACATTGTGATGATTCTAACATTTCTACAATTTTTGTTTTTGTTAGAATTCTACACTTTTCACCAAAATGTGTTTTTTCGATAGATTCAATTTTTGTAGAAATTTAATAATTTAATATTTTGTGTCTTTTATCAATGTTATATTGGTGGAAATTTCAACAATTTTTTTCTACAACTGTCATTACCACATAAAACTTATAGGTGGAAGCTATAATTTGATTTCCACAATAATTAATTGTGAAATTATATTTTTAAAAAAATAGAAAATTTACAATTAACAACTAATATTACATTCATTTAAATAATTCTTTTGAAGATTATCTACATTTAAAACACACACAAACTTATAATTTTATTATTACAAGAGAATATATTTTTAGAAAAAATATTTTTCATTTTTTATATATTGAATATATATTATATTGAAATCTATGATCTAAATAAAAATATTTAACAATCTAAATAATTTTTGTGACAAACCCAAAAAAGAAGAACAGCCACTCAAAAATACCCAACCATGAGTGATTATTTATCAAAAATAGTAGTCCACCAGGTTAAGACCTATATCTTGGTTGATTCCCAGATAATGCTCAAAAACATATAGTGACTGGTTGAGAGGGAATCCAGCAACCAAATTTTTGGTAAATTAAAATCTGCACGAATACTACATTCAGATATAAAGTTTAAATGATATTAACATTGTATCTCCATTTCATCTTGAATTCATATTTATTAGTGATGGTAAACCTAAAGGTTGTGAATATATTGTGGCCATCTATTATAAATCTCCATGTTTTTCTTCATATGGTTCTCATAGCAGCCATTGTCATTTTTCCAAACCAACAGTTGGGCTTAGTTACAAAAATCACTTGAAGATGAAAAATTTGTGCGCTCTACTTCTAGAACAATGCATAAGCAACCCAATGGATGAACAAAAATTTAATAAAATCGCACCAACATATAAATTGAGAGGACATCACTACATTGTTTTTCACAATTGGAACCAATATTTAGATACACTCCAAATTCAGATACACAAATTTGAATCTTTTGGGAATATCCAAATACACTCCAAATTTGTAAGTTCCTTTCCAGCAACATGTTATTTTGTTGCTAAATCCATATTTTTCAGGAGAGGTTATGAGATCCATAACAAGGGAGTAATAGTGTAGGATAATAGATCTAAGTCTAGGGAGCTTAGATTTCAAGCCTTTCATCATGGATACTAATTTTGAGTTGAATCCCGACGCAACCTCATTTTTAACCTTCTCACACTTTTTGTTTTGTATAAGTAAAATTGTTCTCTCCAATGGTAGACATATTAGTGGAGGAATGGTAATTATCATGATCCTATGCACATTCAACCTGTAAACATCCCATGCATGTCCAAACTGGGATTGGTGATTTATTTGTTGAAAATAATTTGTGATAAAGTTGTTAGTGTCGATGCTGATAAACAAGAGAGATATGTTCAACCAAGAATTAGCTTTTTCTCACCCAACCAACGTCGTAATCTTCCCGCGATATTCTTATAGGTAATCCCCGATGTGATATATTTTTTATCTAGGTGTACTAGAATCAATTCCTTCATTCAGAGGCCTACAACAATATAGTCAGGAATTATCTTCCCATTAGAGAAGCGGTCTATTGGCTTATACCCGGGAAGTTTTTCCCATAAGGAAGAAAATTGATCTTAATCAACATGGAAAGGAATTCATTATTTCTACGATCACCATGTACGAATCTCTAAAAAAAGAACCACATGGACTAAGGTTCAATTAGCCAGAATAATAAAGAACAAATTGTTTGAACTCCAAACATGCAGATCTTCAAAGCCACAAATTGTCCATACTAGTTGTTTTGCATGTCACCTCTCAATTTTCATTTCCACGTATTTCAAACACCTTTCTAATTGTGGTAATCAATGTGAGTTCCATCTTTCTAGGACAGGTATAACATGCAACAAATATTTCAGATCTTAGCTTACACGTGGTGAAATGCATGATGAATGCATTATTTCTTTGAATTTTTCTTACATGCCTAGATCATTTTTTAAGGCATGGAGCCTGGAGATATTTAGAATATTTGAAGACAACTCCATATCCAATAAATGTGGCTCAAATTATGATGGTGTAACATGTGGCAAGGTTTTGGTAAGAATTAAAATATTTTATAAGTATGAAAACTCGATCCTATTACATTTTATATTTTTATGATAATTTATAGTATCCTAATTACATAAATTAATTTAATTAAATATTAAAAAAAGGGTTAAAAATGAAAATTAATAAATATTTAAGAATTAGACTATTTTTTCATATGAAAAAGTATATAATATAATTTTTGAATATTTTAGATAATATTATATTTTACATTAATATAATTTTATATTAATCATATTAATGATTTTTTAAAATAGGTTATAATAACCATATATTGTTATATAATTGAATTTACTAGTATTCTAATTTAAAATTTAAATTTTTTTGTTAAAACATGTAACAAATATAAAATTTAGATAATGTGACAATTTCCAAATTATTGAATGTGAAATTTCAAAATTAATATTAGACATTAAAAAGTAATTTGGTAACTAAATTTAATGATACATGTTAACATTGTTTTCTAAAAAATGTGGATTTTATATGAAGAAGGGTTGGATTTTGTAAATTGTGGAACATCCAAAATACCTAAAAATCAATAAATTAAATTATCATAGAGATGCCATCATTATTTTACAATTTTACCAAATTGTAGAAATTTTATGGAATAAGTGAATATGTGATGGATAATTTAATAATAATTTTTAATTTGATTTTCTAGGAAATATGATTTCTATAATGCAAGAGTTAGAGATGTGTTTTTCTACAAATCACTAACATTATGTTTGAATTGTGGAACATCCACAATACATATCTAACAATGTACAAATTAAATTGTAATAGATATGTACCGAATATAATACAATTCACCTCAACTCTACGGGAATAATTGTAGTAAAAATTTGACATTTATATATTATTATAATTTCATGTTTGTTATTTTAAAATATGCAAAAATTAATTAAAAATACAAAACATAAAATATGATATAAATTTGAATTTTTCACGCTACTATAATAATTTTATATTAGTTATAATAGAAATTTTTAATTTGTAAGAATGGAAGGTTTTTGTTATAATAAATTTTAAATGTTTATATATATATATATATATATATATATATATATATATATATATATATATATATATATATATATATATATACATATACATATATATACATATACATATATACACATATATATATATATATATATATATATATATATATATATATATATATATATATATATATATATATACATATATATATATATACATATACATATATATAGTATTAATGTATTTTCATTCAATTATAATTTCTATTAGTATCTCTAATATATGTTATGATAAAAGAATGTATTTATTAATTCATTATTTCAAGTGTTTTTTAGAAAAATTATATAAGTCTTTTTAAAATATGTGAAAAAATCTAAATTGTGGGTAATGTGGAGTTTTCAAAGTATTTAATGTGGAATTTCATTTCATGTTAATTTTTTTAAATTTCTCTTTAAGAGTAATTGTGGTGGATAATTTTGTGATAAATTTTATTTTAATTTTTAATTAAAAAAATGTGGATTTGCTATAAAGAATGTTTGGAGATGTGATTTTTCTACAAATTATAATCACCAAAATTAAATTGTGGAATACCCCAATATCTAAAAATTTAAAAATAAAATTACGTAGAGTGTCCACAAATATTCTACAAATTTCTTAAATTATAGAATTTTTGTGGAATAATTGTAATAAAATAGGCTAATTTGTTGTAGTGTTGAGTTGCTACATTAAAACTCATGAGGCAACTAGAGTTGTCTCGAGTTCGAACCTATGGAAGCTAGGTATGCAGAATTGATGGAATTGGAAGAAATGAGAAAACATGGAGTGCAGATGATGGAGAAAGATCATTCAAAAGATGGTTTGATAAGAAAGCTAAAGCAAGGACCTTCCAAGAGGGGGACTTGGTTTTAAAGTGAGATGCAGATCGGGAAAACCGAGAAGGCATTCTAAGTTTGATGTCATTTGGAGTGGCCCCTACATTTTCACAAGATGTAAGGATACCAATGCCTTTTAGCTATTTACTTTGGATGGAGAGGAACTTCCGATCCCGGTTAATATTGGGATCTACCTTAAACATTCTTCTTGAATAAAAAAGTTTCACCCTTGTATATATTAGCCTAGGATTTTAATTCCTCTAAGTGCATATGCACATTGTCTTGTTGTAGTTTAGGTTTCAATTTTCAGCATAGGTGGTTGCTCTTAGGTTATATCATTGTCAGCTTTAATGTGCCTCACAAGTGAAAATCATAGTTTCAGTGGTTAATTTGCAAGCGGTATCATTCATAACTTTTTGCCCAATGGATAATTCAAGGAAACTAATGTTTCACCTAGTAGGTAGGTGATCCCATGAGTCACCAAATTTTTATCTTAATTTTCCTCTTTGCTAAAATTAGATAACACGACCTTTCATTGAGAGGATGGAAGGATTCATTCGCCATGGGAGCTCATTTTCAAGATTGGATAGTTAGGTTATAGGTGGGCTTAGTAATTGTAATGCAAGGTCAAACACGAAAGGAATAGATCAAATCAGTCAAGCTCAAAAGGAATTTGGGATGGATATAATAAGGTAATTCACTTAATAATTCAAAAAAAGAATGGAGGCCCAAGCCTCGAAATTTTTAGACTTCACGTATTCGGCATTTTGGAGTTGAGGCAGAGACAAGCCTGAAATAAAAATGTTTGAAAGTTAGAAATTCAAAAATTTGGACTTTCTGGTTTTGGAGTTTCGAGATAGGAGATGGACAATTGAAAGGATGAGCAAAAGTTTGAAATTCCAAAACTCTCAAATCTAAATTGTTAAATTTCACGGTCAATGACAGTAGAATTTTGGGGTCGAAAGTTTGAAATTTAGAATTTTGGTTTTGAGGGGTTCAGACGTTTGAATTTCGTGAGTCTTCACCGAGAAAAGAAGAAAAAACAATGAAAAAATCTTGAAATCTCAAAGTCCGAAAGTCTGAAAAGGTTCATATTTCAGAATTCAAACTTGGTTTCGGGGTCAACACATGGTCATTTCGGACTTTTGGAGGTCCTGGTTTTAGGGGTTCATGTTTGAGAGTTTCGAATTCTCAACCCAATTTGAGTGATGAACAATGTCACAATTCGAAAAGGCAAAATGTTTGAAACCCAAATTCCAAATTTGAAACTTCAAAATTTCAAGGTTTCAGATTTTTGACACGCCCGAAAGCAGATGAATAGTAACCTAAACTTGAAGTTAAAATGTCTCGCATTTCGAAGTCCGAAATTTCAGATTTCAGATGTTGCAAGGCATTTCAGATTCGGAAGAGGAAGATCAAGAACTGACATTTTTGTAGAATGACATGCCAAGCTTCAAATGGCCATAATTTTTGATCGAGAGCTTGGCTTTGCACAAGAAATGACAGACTAGACAGAAGGTGCAATCACCATCAATTTCTTCAAGCACAAGGCAAACATTAATGAAGAAGGAGATTTTGAAGATCACGAGGCACTCATTAAAGGATTAAACAATCATTTTTTGGAGGATTTTGGAGAATTTCGGGTTTCTATTTTCTCTCTCCTCTCCTTCAAATCCTCTTCTATAAATTGTGATGATTGGCATTGTTCTAATGTTGGATAATTTTATTTGCACCCTCCCTTCATCTCTTGTATGCAAGTGAATTTTTTGGAGGTCAAACCTCTCATTCAAACTATAAATGCAGGTTTAGCCTTTTTTCCATTGTAATGCATTGTATCAAGTCTCTGGAGCAATAATAGAAATCTGTGGATGAATTTTGTTGGCCTATTTTGTGTTCATTACTTTCATCTCATCTCTTATTGCAATCTTGGTTATCTCGTGCATGGTTATTGTGTTGCATATTTGATGGTCTGTGTTAAATGGTTAATGAATTGGTGATAAGAAATTGATCTTTGTTGATGTTTATCCTCTTCAATCTTGTTTCACATTCATTTCCATGCAAGACAAGTTATTCAGAATTCCTTTGGCGCATCACCTCTTTAGTTTAGGTTTAATTTATTAATGTAATCTTCTTAACCTTTTCTCATTGGAAAGTTAGAGTAGATTTTAGAGTATATCCTCTATAATTTGGATGTGTGTATCATAATAGAGGAATAGGAACAAGAATTTGTCTAGAGATATTTCCCGATTGTTAAGTCCCACACTTCGGGAAAATCTCCATGTTATATAATCATTCTGACAGTTTCAATCTACTGAATTACAACAATGAGGGATGTTGTGATTAGGTATCAACAGTTGCAAGTATGATATTAAAGGAACAATAAATATTAAATTGAAATAAACCACTTCATATACAGATACAAATCCATATCAATTAATTTGTATATCCTTCTACAATCTACCAGTTGATTTTACTGTTGTTGTTGTTTGGGGTGTTCAAATGTATCCACGTCCGATCCAAGTAAAGGTCATAACGGTTCCGTGTGGTTCGAACTAGAAATGTTATGGATCGGGGAATCTGGTTCCATAGGTAAACAAGGGGAGGAAGATGCGGAAAATGTGTCTTCTTTACTGTTGTTCCATCTCCAGAAGTCCTCGTGATGTAGTGTGTGAATTATTGCACTTTGTGCCTTAAAAATGTGTTCCCCATTATTATCCCTTAGTTTTAGCTGGAATTCAATTTCCAGAGGAAGTATCCTTTTTATTTGTAGTATGAGAAAAAGTGTTTTTATAAATTTGATTCCATTTTGCAAATTTTACGTATTCCAAACATAATTTATAGAAGAAATAAACTTTTTGGTGGTAATGTCACCGTGTTTTAGTAGGAATTTCTAGTACATAGTTTATCGCATAATTTTTGGGGCAAATATCTGCTTCTTTAGGTCTAGCTAATTTACTTTCATTATTTGGATTATGATCGCAGGAAGAGAAAATTATTGTTCCTTGATAAAACAATGTGAGTGACTGCAACCCTTGGTATGATGAGGCAAAAGGTAGCCATCGAAATAACTCTACAAATCTTATTTCCTTCAACTTTATTTGTCCATGTGTAGACTATGCTAGGTTGTAACTGTCAGTGTGGCCGAAACTTAGGCTGTAAAATAAAATCCAAGAACAATTAGCCTAAAAATTTGCATTATGAGGTAAAGGTACCTTGTAGATACAAATTTAATGCTAAAAAATCGTGTCTGTCAAGCTATATATATCGATAAAAACAATCTTTGATCCCATAGACAATGAGTTCTCTTATGATTTTCTGTTAGATAATTGAATATATTTCTTATGCAATGCATTTGCATTGCCTTGAAATTATTTATGCAGATTTAAGGAGATCACTCTTTCACAACACATTTATGTTCCCTTTAATTACAGTCATCGACAATATATACATTGAGATGCACTAACCTCCAACAATTTCATTTGACGATCAATATGTATTCTAAACAAGGGAAAGATAATTGCAAAGATTACAACCATCGACATGTTTTATAGCTGAGCTGCCTGTAGAAATTACAAGAAACCAGTACTCCAACCATGGCTTGTAAATTCCTCAAATGTGTCATTTTTGTAAGTACTTGGACCACCATCCCCTTAGGATGTACAACCTGGAAAGGTCACCCTTACTCTTTGACATTACTCATACATCACATGCAGATCCATTGTGCAGTGGAAATGGGAGAACATGGTTTTGTGATAAATGTTTCCAGGTATCTAGAGCTCATAATAAAAGATCCTTCAAAATAACCCGGACAAATCATGAACTTTAAAAGGAACATTCGAAGATGTATGGCCGTATTTTTTTGTTGCAGAAGGAATGAAAAAAGATCCTTAGGTTGAAAGAGAGGAGGGGTCAAGCATCTACACTTGCGGAAGTAAACTATGCATTCCTCCTCTCTCTGTTTATCCCCTGTGCTATTTCTGATATTTGACACTAGTGTCTTGTTTTGTGACTATTACAATTGTGTGCTTTTCTTAACGATCCTCTCTCTTTTTAGAGACCAGTCCATTCCCAAAGTGCCTCTCTTCTAGAAATTTACTTTAAAATTTGACTTCAAAAGAAAGTCAAATAGTTTGGGTAAAGGATTTTTTTGGTGTATCCCTATTTTTCCTCTCTTTATTCTTGGTTAGACCATTTTTTTTTTCCGTCACCGAGGATTTTGAAATTTGATTCTTAGCATAATGTTGTCACCTTCCCATAAACTATGAATTTTCCTCTTCAATTTTAAAATTTTAGGTAAGATGACTATCAAGATGTCCTTGTACAAGTTTGTAAAGGAAGAGTTAATTTCGAATAGTTAGTCATTTTTCTAAACCTTGATTTCTTAGGAATTTTCCTTTGTTTTGCAGATATTTAAGGTTTTAATGTCGCATCCCAAGTTTCATCGGGATCGACTTTACGAATCCCCACTTTCGCCGCATTGTATTGCTTTTCCTTTGTTTGTGGGTATTTCAGCTTATCGGATAAATCACGTCCTAACATCCCAAGGACCATTTGTTCAATTTTATTTTCATTTTCTTTATTTTAGTGTATTGAGGACATTTTGGCTCATCACGTTCGCATGTCCCAAGTGCTCCCGACCTTTGTTTCCCCGCAAGTTGCTTTTTTCCTATTTTTGTATTTAATAAGGTAACCTCTCCTATAAAGAGGAGGAATTGTTGTCCCCCCGACTATTTCTGTTCCCAAGATCAAATATAATGACCAACAATTTTTGGTGCCCACCGTGGGGCAAGTTTTGTTTGTCCCACCAAAAAACTTTAATCAAACCAGATGTAATAGCACCTTGGTGGATAGAAGATACACACGAGGTTAGAGAGCACGTGGTGTTGAAGATCTAGATTTTCAATTATTGGAACAACAAAGTTTTGGGCAAAATATAGAAAGAAGGAGAACAATATCCACAAGAACTCCCCTGGTAAAGATAGAATTACAAAAAAAGTTGGCTCTCAAACACAATCAAGCCCTAGCATTCACACTTTAGTTCTTGTAGGAGTTTTTTTCCCTTTGCAAACAATATTTCCTAGAATGGTTACACCTCTACCTTGGGGACAATGGGTTGGGCTACTGGCTCTGCCTCTACCACTGCATGATTTACCCAAAGGAAGTAGGAATAATTTCTCAAAAATTAGGGGTGATGAAAAAGTGCACCCAAATGAACACATATTCACATTCATTTTGGCCGCATGAGAATACTCCAGTAGAGCACGAATACGTTTGTTAGAATTTTTGTATACACCATGCAATATAATGTTGTTGACTTGTTAAATCACCTCCCACCTAGCACCATCAATGACTGGAATTCCATAAGAACTCAATTTGAAAATCGATTCAAACCTGCTGAGGATGTGCATGCCCGCTTGCTCAAATTTACTAGATAAAGAAAGAACCATATGAGCCCATGCGATAATTTTTAACCAAATTCAAAAAAATGGTAAATAAAGTTCCAGTAGCCACCCACCCTATCGACCAAATTCAGAAGTGTTTCTTCCTAAATGCACAATTACCAAAAGTAAGCTATGCATTAAGAAGATCTAACCTTGTTACTCTAGATGCTGATTAGCGCTTAGCCATAAGTGTTGAGGATGATCTAATAATTTCTACAAAATTAAAAAAGAGCCCCATAAATCTAGATCTTCGCCCTCAAATTTTGATCAAGTAGTGGAAAAATTGGCAAATGATCTAATAGATATCAAAAATAAATTGGCTCAGAATACTCCTTATAAGGACATCCTGATGAAGAATTTTCAGCCTTCAAATCATTTACCTTCTACTCAACAAAAATTACCATTCGAAGGGCCATCTCTCAAGGTTCCAGTCAATGCAACATGTAAATTTCAAGAACCAAATGATGAGATAGAAGCTAAAGAATATGAAGAAGTTCAAGAGGAAATAAGTGGGGAGAAAGAAGAATCGATGATTCTAAAGTCAACTTCCTCACCATTGAAGGGATTGATAATGAAGATGATTATGATGAGATAGTGGAAGACATGAAAAGCGAATCATATGCTCTCATGACTAGAGAACAAGTGAATAAAAAGAAATAAGTGTACAACCCACGAGTTAAAAAGGTGTACATTCTTTCTTCGGGACAATAAACTTCCTAAGAAGATTTATCCCTAATTTTTTAGAGTTAACTATGAGTATAGCTCAAATGATGAAAGTAAATTAAAAAAAAAAATGTACATCGAGAAGGAAAATTAGATTTTGAAAATGCTAAGAAAGCCATCGCAAGGACCCCATCTCTTGCTTGTCCTAATTTTGAGAAAGATTTCTTAATCTATTACTACGCCGTCGAGAATACTTTGGTTGTAATTATAACACAAAATAATCATGTGGGTTGTGAAGTACCTATTACTTTCATGAGTTATGTCCTAAAATCTCATGAATTGAAATATACTCAAATAGAGAATCATGCTTTTGTTGTGGTTAAAGAACTCGAGAAATTTCATTTCTATATCCTTAATGCTCCCTCTATTGTATTTATACCTAATACTGTTGTTAAATCCATTCTCACACAGCAAGAGTTCAGTAATAAAAGAGGAAATTGGGTGGAAAAGGTGAAATATTATGATATGGACATTGGGCCAACTAATTTAGTATGAGGAAAAGGACTCTGTGATTTGATCGCTAGAGGTGTTGAAGATGATCCTCCCACGTAAGACATGCATATTACCACGGTTCTTTTTCTCAATTCAACCGACAAATGGTATGCTGATATTTCTCATTTTCTGACTTATGGAGAATGTCCATTTGATCTAAATGCTAAAGAAAAGAGATCCATTAAGTTGAGGTCTGCACAATATGTACTTTGGGACAATTCCTTATTCAAAAGAGGGATTGATGGAATATTTCTCAGATGTGTGGATAGAGAACAACATAAGAGGTTGCTTAGAGCATTTCATGATCAAGCTTGTGGAGGAAATTTCTCATCTACTGTGACTACTCATAAAATCCTTTAAATGCGAGGCTACATCGCGCGGTTTGTTCTAAGATGTAACTAAATGGGTGGGAAAATGTGAAGCTTGCCAAAATTTTGTGGGAAGGCCCAAGCTAGCCACCTTACCACTCAAGCCGTAGTTATAAAATAACATTTTAAACAATGGGGAATAGACTTCATGGGTATTCTTAACCCCTATTCCAAAGGCTGGAAACACTCATGTATTAACTTCCATTGAGTACTACACCAAATGGGTGGAAGCCATTCTAGTGAAAAACAAAACTTCTGAAGTGGTATGCAACTTTATCAAAGAAATTATCCTGATTTGATTTGGAGTGTCAAGAAAAATTGTCACTAACAATGATCCTAACTTCTCTTCTCATGGATTTCTACTATGGGTATGGAATTTCGCATGCACATTCTTCCAATTACTATCCTAAAGGGAATGGGCGAAGGCAGTAGAATCAACGAATAAAAATTTGGTGACTATCATTCGAAATCTTGTCAATGAATCTTAAAGGAATTGGCATAAGAAACTTTATGATGCTCTTTGGGAAAATAGAATCACACCCAAAAGGGAAATTGGGATGTCTCCTTTCCAAGTGATGTATGGAACTGAAGCTAAGTTTCTAGTGACTGTGAAACTACCAGCCTTGCAGTTAATGAAATCTATTAAAGACTCAAGTTTCACCAATTCTTTGGAGAAGAGAATCATGTACCTATAGAAATTGAATGAAGGCATATTGCAAGTGGTGGATAATATTACTACACAAAGACAAAGGTTTAAACATCTGTGTGGAAAGAAAGCAAGACCCAGAGACTTCCAGGTTGGAGACATCGTTCTACTCTAGGAAAAGAGGTGAGAACCTCAGGGAAGTCATGGTAAGTTTGATTCTCTTTGGCTTGTTCCTTTCAAAAGTAAACACTTTGCTGGAGAAAATTCATTTTATTTGAACTATATGTAAGGAACATCACTCCCACTTCCATACAGTGGGAAATATCTGAACTTGTTTCAGTCCTAGGTGACTAAGCAGTCCTTTGTATAGTTTTGTCTAGTTCCTATTCTTGGTAATTTTGTTTTGTGTTCCTTTGTGCATTTGTGTGTCTTTTGTATTGTTCCTCTCTTGAATCTATTTTCCCAATGGTTTTTTCCCTGGTATTTTACCATAAATTATGGAGTTCTTAGCCCTGTCGTGTTCTCCTTTTTCTAAGTCACTTAATCCCTAGAAAGAGCTAACTATTGTAACCTTCAAGATCTGTGTGTTTTCCTCTTAAATTTAAAACTTTTGGGTAAGATGACTATCAACATGTCCTTGTGAAAGTTTATAAAGGAAGATTTAATTTTGAATAGTTATTCATTTTTCTAAACCCCGAGTTTTTAAGACTTTTCCTTTGTTTTGCCGATATTTCAGGTTTTAATGTCCTTCACATATCAAGTTCCATTAGGAAACCAGTTCATCAATTCCTTGCTTTCTCTGCATTGCATTTAGTTTTCTTTGTTTTCAAGTATTTCAAATTTTTAGAGAAATCATGTCTTAATGTCCCAACGACCACTTTTGCAAGTTTCTTCTGATTTTAGTAATTCTAGTGTATTGTGCCGACATTTCATCTCATCATATCCCACACGTCCCGAGTGCTCCCGACATCTGTTTCCTCACAAGTCTGTTTTTACCTATTTTTCTGTGTTCAATAAGGGAACCTCTCCCATAAAGAGGAGGGACTATTTTCCCCTAATTATTGCTTGTTCCCAAAATCAAATCTAGCAAATAACACACTGTTTGGATCAATTGCATTTGATGACCTTATTACAATATTTTACTTAGCAAACATGTGCTCCCATTAACTATTTTGTATTTTTAAAGAGCACATATTATGACCCATTAATTGTTTTATAAGTCTTACATGTTTATGTGATTAGGGATAAATATAATTTGAATATATAGACATATTATTTTTTTATTATGATTTTAGTCTTGGTTTTATTTTTTCTTAATGTGTTCAGTTTTTACTTAATGTGTTCCTTTGGCTTATTTTGCTTCTTTTATTTAATTTCAACTATTTTTCAATGACACTCAAAGTACAATTAAAACATCATAATTCTCATTTATAAATTTTTTAGATTTCTATTTCACATATTTGTTCGAATTTGTATTAGGCATGCCATTCCATGTCTTAAATCCCAAGCACCTTAGCATCAATCATACAAAATGTTAAATCCTTCGCATATCACCATCAACTAAAACTCGCCACTCACTATATTACATTTTTAATCACGTTCTTTAATGTTACAACAATAGAAGCAGAAGTCTTGAGAAGGCTTCGAATGTTCATTTATTTCTTTTCAATAAAATCCTTCATTATTTATACTTTATATATATGATTTTTAATAATATAATATCATATTAAATTAATGTTTTTGTGATGCGAATTATATTGAATTTTATCCTTGGCATTATATTGAAGTTTTGAAGAATGACTCCATTTAATTCATAGGCCACAAGTCAAATGGAAAATATTTTTAAGTATTACCGATGCACAAAAATATATAGGCTACATGCAATACCCTATAAAATTTACTTAATCTTGTTTCCCAAGGCATCCTATCTAAAAATTTGTATATTCTATCAAAGTAAAGGAGACATTATTACTAGGAAATATAAAGCATCATTTATGAATAATAAATGAGTATCATGCAAAATGTTGTGTGCTTTAAATTGTTTATTTAAATTATTTATTAAGGAATTTGAAAATTTGTAAAGATTTGTTTTCTATTTTCTAATTTTTCTAAAAAGATGAATAATTTTATTATCAGGTCATTTCTGTCACATTTTATGAGGTTTACGTCATTTATAAATCCATTGGTCAAAATTTGGTAAGGCATATACTACAAAACAAATCATTAAACCCAATTGTCCCTCTAATGGGAGGTCCACATAATTTATCTAAGGAATTGATGAACGATACTACACTTATATTCCAACTTGAAATATCCCTTTAGGATGCTTAAGCAAACCACTCAAGAATTGTGTGAAAAATATACAATTTTCGTCATCCTTGATTATTTTGCTCAATGTGATGTGAATTATGATATATATGCTCAGTATCAGCATAATCAAATCTAGATCCTTATTTTTATGTGGATGATACATATCGATACTTGAGATTGGAAACTATGGCGTGGAGTAGCACGGTGTAGCTAAGAATGAGTCCGTGTTTTGAATCTCACTCGGGAGGATGTTTAAGATGGATTTGTAAGAAATAAATTAAATTGGTAAAGTGCTAGGGTAAAGGGATGTGAGATAATTTTTTTGTTTTCCGTAATTAAAATACCATCTACGTGTTGTTATTTCATACACACAAAATTTGTATTTCACGGGTATGAAATCGAATCCTCCACTCAATATATACCAATGAAGATTCCTCCGACTTAATGAAATGAATACTTACATATGAGATGTTCAACTCGCTCTCTTGATTTGGTTTCTAAATATGGAATTATTAAATATATTTTTTGGGAATTCTTTCCTTCCTTATATTATAACCTTTCTCGGTTTTTCTCTTCTTCTACTAAACTTTCAATGAACAACAAAGTATTAATTTTTTGTTATGAGTGGAGAAAAAAATTTATATAATATTGCATTGAGTTGTGATTTTTGTTAATATGTGGTTAATAAAAATAGAAAATCTATTTATTGAGTTGTTCAAATGTTGGTTGTAAATTTCCTTTTGAGTAACTACCTCATTTTACCCTTTGTGATCCGAAGGATAGTATGGGTTCAGATGTTTACAAAACATCCCTAAACCTTTGCAGCGATGTAGAGCATCTCAAGAGATTTCGGTCAATATGAGGAACTCGAAAAACAAAGCTCATATGTGCAAGGTATGGTCTTTTGAAATTTTTGCCAAACATGTAAAAGTCGGGGATAACTCGAAGGTTTATTGATGTGGATGAATCATAAAATCACAAGTTGCACAAATGGGTGAAGAGTTAAAGACATTTAATTTTAAGACTCCATTCTTAGACATGCAATTTAAAAAATGTGGGCTCTGTTATTTGCTTTTTGGGGGCCGTACCCCGGGTTTGACACACTCTTTTGAGGGAGGAGTGCCCGGCCTCGACTCATTATATTATTATATTAATATTGCATATATATGTCATTCTATGTCTAAATCCCAAAGACGTGGGATTATATTTCATCAAATATGTTAATTGTAATGGAGGGTTTGAATTGTGCAATGCATTTCAATGGATTAGCTCACCCGAGCTATTTATCGGCTCAATGGGGTAGTCATTTCCAACCAATTTGAATTTCCTATCACCTCAATTATGAGGACGAACTCCTTATACCTTGGCGAGTAAAATTGGCTACATCACATACAATTAGGCAGATATGCTTAACATGGCGGGACACATGGACAAGCCAAAAAAACTATCACTCGACCGAATAACTATGCATATCTCGCCACTACGTGGATTTCAATGACTTGGCCCAATATTGGGTAGTTCAAACTATACAACAACAAACTCAGCGGGCCACATGCACTTACCCAGTTTAACATAGCTCGACCCCATGGATTGTAGAACACATACAATGCATCATCCCAATGAATTAAGAACCACATATAACACATCAGCCCAATATTAGGGCATTAAAACAATATACAACCACCCATATGGAAATACACAACAATCCACTCAAACCTCCATCTAGATTGGACTACACAACTTATCCCGAATGGGAATCTTAAACCATGCAGTTGCAACCCATGTGGCAACATGTAACTCGGCCAACACATTGGCCATTCCAACAATTCTACATCCATCCCGACCATTTGGGAAAGTATCTAATGCACTGGTGTCACATCGACAAGGTGAGCCAACCATCCACAGTTTGCAAGATATATATAGCCCATTTTATATGTATGTGGTAGAACAAAGGGAAAAGGTGTGGTCGAATCCACAAAGACATAGGTTGTCAAGCCTATTAATAAAACTTCAAACAACCCATTCTATTATAAATGTGGGATATCTCCCATAATAGAAATAACAAGCAGCGATGGAGAAGGAAGGGGGTTCGACCCCTAGATCTACGGGTTGCAAAATAGGGAAGTCGATAGTATGCCACAGTGGCTTGGTAATGAATGAAACAAGCATTCAAGTATATAATAAAGATTCTTTCCTAGTCTGAGATAGATAGTGAAGGCAGATTATAACAGTTTGTAGAAAACATTAAATTTGGAGCACTTAGTGTCGGAATTAGACATGCGTGTAAAAATATAAAGTTTTAATAATTGTTATTCAAACACAATGGTGTAACTATTTCTTCATTAAATGCTTTTAATTTCTAGGTGTAGGTGTTTTTGGACACAATTGAACGGATATCACATTGTGGAGAAGTTGTAGGGCCACAAATGGATTTGAAAATGTGATTTTGAAAATTACAGAGTTCTAAAAGTCTGAATCAACCCATTTGTAGGTGATATATATTTATTTGTGATTAGTGAAGTTAAAATGGTACTTCATTTCAAAATAAATACATTGATTCACAATTAAGTTAATCTAGAGACATAGCCCAAATCAAGTGAACTCTGTTATCAAGTTTTTGTGGATTTTATTTCAATTTTTTGAAGCTTTTGATCAGATAAAAAAATTAGTAAAAAGAATTGGTTAAATTGATTAAGTAAGCAATAACTACAAAATTGAATTTTAGTTAAAATTCATAATTCCTTCATCCATAATAGGCAAAACGAATGAGGAAATAGTTTGATTATTAATCAAATTGAATGCATTCTAAATTCAACCTATGATAAATTTTTTAAAAGGATTTGTAATATTTCCATTTGAGTAGAAAGTTGAATTAAAATGAAAATTGATCAATAAGGAATAACTAGAAAATTGAGGTTTTAAAACACCCAAAATTGATTTAATTAACACTCGATAAATTTTCAAATCGAAGTTAGAAGAACCTAAAATTTAAAATGGTACCTAAGCGGTTTAATTTGATTTCAGTGGTTTTGAATTTTGGGCTTGATCTTTCCATTGTAGTGTGCATAGTTTGGAAATACAGGTGTGCAAGAAACCATGGGAAAAATGTCAAACAAGGAAAATCTTGATGAGCTTGAAGCATAAAATCATCATATTCAAGAAGAGAATGCATTCCTAAGGTATTAGTTAATTTATCTTCGAGGACCAAATTGTCGAGTTTGAAACAAGAGTTAGAATCCAAGGATGAGCTCTTCATGGTTTTGTAAATTAGTGGAACCAAGAAAGACGTAACATCCACTACTTATGCATCCACTATGAAATAAGAATGTATTATAATTATTTCACAATTGAATTCTTCTTCCCATACATAATTGAATTAAGGTTATTTCCTATGCGAATTTGAAAATAACACAAAGGGAATATGATATATGTTCTTGATTAAAATGGGATTAAATAAAATTAGACATTGTAAAGATAATCAAGGCGTAATAAACCCAATCTTGGTTGGAGAACTACTTGGTTTTGCAAGATTGGGGTATGATAATGTAAGTAAAATTGATATTGGAGAAGGATCCAAGACCGATGAAATAAGAAAATATTCTAATGGAAAAGAGACTTCCCCATTAACATCTAGTGAGTCATCCTCAGAAGAAGGATCCGGTAATAAATCACCATGAAGAGTTATATAGATTCCTCCACCTCTTGTTTACCATAAGTGGAAAGGAAAAGGTAAAAATATTGATCCATTATCTACATTTGAGAAATTTGGCAATGATATGTAGAAATTGTGGTATAGCTATCCATGCATGTTTTTGGGTTATCTAACCATTGTGTATCCAGATGTAGGAAATGACAATATTTGTTGGAAAATGTTGAAAGAGATCACTCTCCTAAATGTATCTCGGAGAGAAGAAGTTTAGGTAAGTTTCCAAAAATGTGGACAAAAGATTTTGTGATCATTGTGAAAAGACAAGTCATTTAATTGACAAAGGTGGATAGCTTCGTCATGGAAAAATTAAATTTTGTTAATAAGGAAAGCAATATTGAGCCAAAACTTGTAAATATGATCCCTGTAGTGGCTTAGGTAAACACTAAATTGAAACAACCATGTAAACAAGAAAATATAATTAAAATGGTGGGTAAGAAATTCCTCAGTTTCATGTTTGTATAGCTGTAAATGTTGAAAGCTTGCAAAAATTCGAGATAATTTTTTTACTCTTGTTGATTTTTAAAAAGGGAATAATTTAAATATGTATTTTTTAGCTTTGATTGTGATGAAGTAATCTAAAGGAAAATATAGGTGACAGGTTTGTCATACTTGGGTAATTTATCTTGTTATGGTTTTGAAAAACTTCATTTTAACAACATCATGTATAGTGTTCTGATCGTACGGTAATTTGATCCAATGTCTTTTTTTGGAAATTATTTAGAGTATGTAGTTATTATGTAAATGTTTCATGTAGGAACTATTTGTGTCTGTAACATTTATACAAACATTTTATATTTATGCATGAATTTTACACATGTTCAAATTATTAATTTTTGGTTTTAATATTTGTAACTGTCAAACATAGTTACACATAGTATGTACATTTTTTTCAATAACAAAATGTGAATGCAATTTAAATTTGCATAGTTGAACAGTGATGAAGAATCGTTTATGCAGATGAGTATGGATTTTTAGTTGTCATATTGGCTAAAGTAATGGCCATGGGTGATGTTAATATTAATTGATTTTCATATATTGAAATTTTTAAAACTACAACATGCTATAAAGTGGGTTCTATTGTTTGTAATTATGAAGAAGACTTATAAACAGTTAATTTGGGTGAATTTCCCTTTTCGGGAAAAAATGGTCTTATTGTAGATGACTAATCCATAGGCTATTATGGGTTCAAATGATTACAAAGTCTTCCTAAACCATTTCATCTTTGTATAGATTCTCGATAGGTTTCCCTCATTATAAAGAACTCGAAAAATGGAGCTTCATGTGCAAGTTATAGTCCCATGAAATTGTTGGCCAAGAGGAAAAATTTTAGGACAAAGTGCACAAGTCTTTTTAGGTGGACGAACCATAACACGGATAGGAGGAAATGATGGAGAGAAAATAGATATTAGATATCTCTTATTCATTCACTGAATATCAGAAGCACGATACATATTTATAGGGAATGGATGGAGTTACTCCTGGAATGGATGGATTTGTTACTAACAAGGAGACAAAATAATGGAATAAACAATAAAAAATAGCCTAATAATAAAATAATACATAGAATATGCTAAAATTTCCCCCTTATTACATTATTCTTGTAAATGTGATTGCTGAAAATTTCAAATTTTACTTTTCCAAGAGATTTTGTGAGAATATCAATAATTTTTACTTTTATAGGATAGTCACTGGAGCTAAATTTGATGGCTCAAGACCTTCTCTCGGATGAAATGAAAATCAATCTCAATATTATTTGTTCATTCATGAAAACTTGGATTCTGCATGAGCTTTAACACACTCTAATTGTCGTAATAGAGAATAGGTGATTATTTTTTAGGAATACCCATGTCATCCAAAATACGATGTAATCATATAGATTTACACAAAGATCCTTATGCAGCGTGATATTCTACCTTCGTGGATGAGATAGAAATAACATTATACTTCATGCTTATCCACGAGATAGGTTCAGATACGAGATGAAATATGTATCATGTAGTTGTCTTTCGGTCACCAATAGATTTGGTGTGGTCCAAGTCGACGTATAACCTGTAAGAAGAATTCATCATTCTTATTATATTCAGGACCATAATCGTTATTCCTTAGACATATCTCAATACATGATTTGTTGCAATCTAGTGACATTTCTCTCGGTTTCTGCATGAATCTAGAAAGATAGCTAATACCATAGCATAAATCTTGTATGCAGTATATGTAAACTAGATGAACCTCCAATAAATTTCATGTAGAGAGTAACATCTACTTGAGGTGAGTCCTTGAATATTGAAAGTTGTAAGCCTTTTTCCATGGGAGTGGATATAGGATTATATTTGGAAATATTGTATTTTTCACGGAGTGTCTTGGCGTACTTTATTTGGGAGACAAAAATGTGATGCTCTTTTTGCCATAGCTCCAACCCAATACAATAATGTAGTAGCCCCAAATTTTTCATGTCGAAGGTTCTTTTGAGATCATTCTTCACAATATTAACCTGATATTCTTAACTACCAGTGATCACAAGATCATCCACATATACAACAAGAATGATAATCTCTTTTCCTACCTTCTTTATATAAAAATTGGAATTCAAGGGGCTACAAGTGAACCCATACTATAGAAGGTGATCATAAATATTTATATACCATGTCCTTCGAGCTTTTTTCAGTCCATACATTGATTTGATGAGAGGAAATACCTTCTTAGGATGCTTTTCATTAACAAATCCTTCAAGTTGGGTCATGTACACTTCTTCTTTCAGATCACCATTTAGGAAAGAACACTTGACATCTATCTTCAAAAGTCTCCATCCTTTCTATGCTACAAGTGTGCAAACAACTCTGATGGTCTTGATCTTCATAGTGGGTGCAAATGTTTCTTCATAGTCAATGCCCTCTTTCTGAGCATACCCTTTTTCTACAAGTCATGCTTTGTGTTTGTTGATGGATCCATTTGCTTTATAATTTGTATTAAAAACCTATTTGCATCCTATGGGTTTCTTTCCTATAAGAAGATCGATAAGCTCCCATGTCGATTTTGCATGAGTAAGTAAAATTCTAAATCCATGGTTTATCTCCACTAAGGTTGAATCGGTGCTTCACAAACATTATCGGGCTTCGAGTTATTAATAAATCAACTCATTAGTGTAAATTTTACCTCATTTCATGTTTGACTCCTTGTTTTGACTTCAGATGATGCATCTGGGAGTTGTTGCAAATGTGAGTCCTTGATGGTGCTTTGTACCCACTTCAAACAAGAAATTGGTTTCTTTTTGAAGAATTGTGTCATTTCTATGTGGATTGATGTGGACTCACATTCTATAGTTCTCCAAGGTCAATAAATAGCTCTCCTTGTAGCATTTCCTTTATTTGAGTAGTCTTTTTCTAGCTGATCATCGATTCGAGACTACTCGCTAAGATGTGGTTGGTAATGGTTCTTTTGTTGTCACTAATGAATCAAAGGATGACTCGTCACAAACCACATCTCAAATCTCATAGATTTTCTTCATCTCAAGATCCATGAGATGATATGCCTTCGAGGTAGTGTTGTAGCCAAGTAGGATGCACGTGAGTGTCTTTGGCTCTACCTTATTTCTCTTATGAGATGGGACATGCATGTATGTTATGCAACCAAATACTCATAAATGATAAATTGATGGCTTTCTACCACTCTATACCACTTATGGAATTTTATTTTGTAGAATCTTTTCAGTTCCCTATTGAGAAGATATATAGATTTTGTACTAGTTCAACCCAATAGTGTTCCTCTATCTTTTTGTTGATAGTATGCAGCGAGCCATCTCCATCACGTGTATGATTGCAACGCTTAGCAATGCCATTCTCCTGGGGCATGTAAGGAGTATTCAAATTCTACTTAATTCCTTATTAGTTGAGGAAGCCCAAGAACTTCTTTGATGTGAATTCTCCCCCTCGATCTGAGTGAATTAGAAGAATTGGTTATTCGGTCTCTTTAACAACATGATGATAGAAATTCTAGAAATGTTGAAGAGCCTCACTTTTATTCTTCAATAAAAACACCCACATCTTGTGAGAGTTCTCATCCACGAATAGTTGGAATTACTTGTATCCACGAAAATGAAGTAGGCGGTGGGCCATTCATATCGGTATAAACTACCTCTAGACACTTCTTTGCATGGAAGGTGCTCTCCTTAAATGGATCCTTGTGTTGTTTTCCTACAAAAATCCAGGAAAATAGGAAAGAAACTATAAAATTTTGGTATTCCATGGACCATTTCTTTTGAACTCATTTGATAGAATGAACTAACCCACAAGTGACCATATCTAAAATGTAAGAGGGTTATAGATTCTACTTTTGAGGTAGATAAAGCTATTGTAGAAGATGAAACAGTATCTAAAGCAAATAACTTATCTTTTAGAAATGCTCTAGCAATAATTGTACCTTGTCTCGAGATCAAACATGATTTAATGCCATTTTGGACAAGAAATTCTACCTTTAGGTGATGTTTCAAGAGTTGATTCACTGACAAGAGGTTGGTAGTCACGCCAAGAACATATACTACCTTTGTAAGTGTAAATTTTCATGGTCCCAGGAGGAATGGTGACTTTTTCTATTCCTTCTACAACATACTCTTTATCATCTCATTATCTAAACCCAATCTCTAATGGGTTGTTCATTGATGAATCAAATAGTTTCTTGTCCCCTAAAATATGCTTACTTACAGAGTCTATCAACCATACTTTCTTCATGGGCTATGAGGTATGAGAGACTAGTATAAGGTTCTTACCTCAATTGGATCCTTCTGTTGTCTCTTCATCGATTCATCATCTTGTTGAGTGGCGATGTTTCCCTTCTTATTTCTTTGGTAGGGACAGCGTTTGGATTTTTAAAATCATCTTTACAAGATGTGCTTGTTTGACTTGAAGACCGTTGTTTCAAACCATTGTACTAAAGTGATCGGTGTCTTGAGTGCTTGTTCTACAAATACAACACTACCTCTTTGACTTTTGATCTTTGAGGTTGTTGATTTGGTTTTGATTGAGTTGGATTCTTTGGGAACCCTTCTAATTATTTTTGACATGATATGGCTTATAAAATAGGGCATTATCCCGAGTCTCCTCTTGGGATGAATTGATGGCCTCTTCATAATGGAGAGAGTTCACGAGTTCCTCGAATTTCAAGGTTTATTTAGATACATTCGGTGTCGTAACGAACACTCGAAATTGAGAAGGGAGTGCAATCAAGGTGATTGGAATGATAATATTTTCATCCACCATTTCACTAAGTGCTAATAACTCGATTGAATCTAATCCATGCGACGTAAGAACTCCTCAACTTTCTCATCGACCCCATAGCGGGTGTGTGTAGCTTTGGTGAAGATAGAGGATCTTAGTCTAATTTTTGGCTTCATAAATGGTTGCCAACTTATCCTCGACCTCCTTTGGTTTCTCCACATTCGAATATGTGGTTGCACATCATCAACGATACTTGAGCATTATTAGCATAAAGGCTTTGGCACTAGCCATTGCATACTTCATTCATTCATTAGGGGTTGTGGAAATGGTCACAGATCTAGTGACAATGCCCCATAATCCTTCAAATTTAAGGATTGTCTACATCTTTGTTTTCAGAGCCGTAAAATTTCACCCTTTAAGTAATTAAGCATCCGAGAGAAGACATTTTGGTGTAGACATTGTCAAAAAAGTAAAATTATTTATTGATTGATTTCAAAATATATTACACTTTTACTCACCGATAAGAAGTAATAATTCTTAGATGCTCTCGATACTCGCGTGTTGAGAGACAAAGATGTTTTGGGGCATTCTTCTTTGTCTTCATAGTCGGCATCATATTTCGATTCTAATTCTTCTCGAACTCACTTTTCTTGGTAGTTGACGTCAAAAGGAAATTCTCAAGAGTATTTTGCGAACAGTTAAGTCGAAGACAAGGTTACTACTCTTGTTAAATGTAGATTGTTGATCAATGAAAAGTAGAACCCTGAGCTTTGAGGAGATTCGGGGATGGTGTTCTTTGGCTTGCAAGTCGACGTTGTGGCTTTCGGCCAGTCTCAATCATTTCATTCACATTTGTCATTTGACATGGCTTTGAGAGATTCTACATTGCCTTGGAAGAGGATTCGTCTCTAGGCAACTAATGGAACATATTTTTTAAATTATATAGGTGAATTTCAGGATTCATGCGGCCCAATTCTTCTCCCCATGTGAAAGTATGCTCTGAGAATGAAATCGATTTGCAGGAAAGCTGGTCACTTTAATTTCTCCCACGGTGATCAAAGAGTGCTTCTTCCATGGCAGCAGTCTCCACGTGTGGACTTTTCCACACAGATTTCTTCAACAATTTCCACATAGTAAATTCAACCTCCCATGTCTAGGCAAGAAATCAATGCAGGTCACTTTGAGAATGATCCTCACATCCAAGGTATTCACATAAAACCAAGAATTTGTGGGAAATTTTGTCCCTTATCCACGCAGATTGAAGATTATTTTATTTCTTCATGTGGGCAATTGATCAGGAAGCATGTGCTGCTCTAACTCTTCATGCAGGCTCAACAAAACATCTCCATGTAGGTATGAATGGTCTTCATGAAGCAATGAATGGACTTCACACAAGAAAGAATGGTCTTCATGCAGGAAATAATGGTCTCCATGCAGGAAAGAATGGTCTTCACACAATAGTTTCTTCATCCAATCCCATGTTTAGATTTGAATGATGGTCAAAGAAATGCATGTAGGTCATTGTCCAAGTTCCACGCACTAAATTTTGTAGGATTTTATCTCTTCCCAAATTTCCAGCTCTCTTTAATGCAGGAAAAGAGTGCCACATCCAAGAAGACTTCAAACAAATCGGTCCAACTAGAATTTAATTACTCCCACATTTTTTCTCCTCCTATTGCTTCTCATTTACCCACACATGCCAGAGGCATACATTGCTCTAATACTAGATTGAGAGGAGGAAATGATGGAGAGAAAATAGAGATAAGATATCTCTTATTCATTCACTAAATATTAGAAGAATGATACGTATTTATAGGGACATGTACAAACAATACTCCCCAGAATGGATGGAGTTACTCCCTAGAAAGGATGGATTGGGTACTAACAATAAGAGAGAATACTGGAATAAACAATAACAACTAGCCTAATAATAAAATAATTTGTAGAGTATGCTAACAAAATCGATAAGTGGTGCAAAATGGGTGAAGAGTGAAAAAAATTGTTTTTTATGCCTCTAGTATTTGAAACCTAATTTAAAAATCATGGGCCCAACTATTTGTTGGCTAGGGACCCTTAGTCAAGTTGAACACACTCTTTTAATGGAGGGGTTCCTTCACTTCAGACTCATTATATCATTATATTGATATTTCATATATATGCCACTTTATGTCCGTATTCCTTTTATGTGGGATTATATTCACAGAGGTATTTGAATTATAATGTAGGGTTTTAATTATGAAATGGATTAGCTCACCCAAGATATTTATCAACTCTTTGGGTGGCTAAGTCCCTGTAAGCTCAACATTCCTACCCCTTCAATGATCTAACTAAACTCCTTATACATCGGTGATTCAAAATTGGTCACTTCACCTAGCTAAGTGGATATGCTTAACATGGCGGGGCACATGGACATGCCTAAAAACTATGAGTTAGCTGAATAACCATGCATAGGTTGCCACATCGTGGATTTCAATGACTCGACCCAATATTAGGCAGTTCAAACCATACAATAACATACTCGGCGGGCCACATATAGTTGGCCAATTTATGAGCTTATCCCAATGGATTGGGCAAAGCACATACAAAACATCAGCCAACGTTTGGGCATTGAAACAATACACCACCACCCACGTTGCACTACTCAACAATCAAATCAAACCTCTATGTAGATCAAGACTACAGAGATAAGCCCAACTAGGTAGCTTAAACCATGCACTCCCCACCCATGTGGCAACAACTAACTTGGGAAACACATTGGTCATTCCAACTCTACAACCACCTGCACCCAACATTGACAAGGCAAGTCAACCATCCACAATTGGCAAAGCATGCGTACAACATGCTATATATGTGTGGCTGAAGCCGCAAAGAAATAGGCTGGAAATCCTATTAATAAACCTTAAAAACCCCATTCCTTCGTAAATGTGGGATATCTACCACAATAGAAATAATAAGATACGATGGAGCAGAAGGGGCTTCACCCCTAGACCTATAGGGTGGAAAACAAGGCACTCGTTGGATTTCCACAAAGCCTAGTTAGCAGTGCATCAAATGAGCTCATTGGTATATAATGAATACTTATTGCCATGTTTGAGATTGACAAACAGTGAAGGCATATTATAGTATTTTGTAGCAAATATTAATTTTGGAGCACTTAAGGTCCGAATTAGACCTTGGTGTAAAAAGAGAAAGTTTTCATAATTCCAATATGAACATAAGGGTGTCATTAATTCTTCATTAAATGAATTAAACTTCTAGGTTTAGGTGTTTTTGAACACGATTGCATGGAAATCGCATTGTGGTGAATTTGAGAACGTGATTTTGGAAAATTGTAGAATTTTACAAGTGTAAATCAACCCATTTGCAGGTTAGAGAGATCTATTTGTAATAAGTGAAGGTAAAATTGTATTTCATTAGATAGTAAATACATCGATTCATAATTAAGTGAATCCAAAAATGTAGCCTAAATCGGGTGAACCTTGTTATCAAGTTTTTTTGGATTTTATTTTCTTTTTTGAAGGTTTTGATGAGATATAAAAATATTAAAACAAACTAGTTAAATTGATAAAAAAGCAATAAACAAAAAAATTGATTTCATTTAAAATTTTAAACTCCCTCATCCACAACATATGAAATGAATGCACAAACAATTTAAGACTATTAATCAAATTGAATGCATTCTAAATTCAACTTGTGATCAAATTTTTAAAAGAATTTGTAATATTTCCATTTGAGCATGGAAATTTAATTAAAACATAAATTGATTTATAAGGAAAAATAGGAAAATTGGGGTTTCAAAACACCAAAAATTGATTCAATTAACACACTTGATCAATTTTTAAATCAGATATTTAAAGAACCCAAGAATTTTGAAACAAGACCCAAGGGGTGAAAACCATTTTCGGAACACTTTCACAAAAATATTTTATATTATTAATTAATTTTGAAATAGTTAAATATAAGAGATAGGTATTTTGTGAGAAGTCACGTCTTAATAATGATTAAATGGAATTTGAGGTAGACATAAAGGATATCAATGATGTTAAACCCGTATATATCAAATAAAGCTAATATAGTTGCTTTTATTAGGAATTTGATGATGAATATAAGATCAATGTAACATCAATTATAATGATTATGTTATCATAAAATAATAGTTTATAAGAATGGTTAGGAATATGATGAATTTGAATTAAATATTAAAAATAAAAATTAATAAAACATAAACTAAATTCATATTTGAAATAAAAATATGTTTTTTTGAAAATATACCAATTAATGGTAAGGACTTGAAGACTAAAATTGATACAATCTCTACCGAGATCCAAAATTTTAAATTATGAAAAGTGAGATAGAATATTTATCAATACCTCATGAAGTGAATATTTCTTGAAAGAAATTCCTCGACAAATATAATTTCGATATTTATGGGAATTGTCTGTTTTTATGTTTCTTGAATATAGTATTATCTATGTATATTTTTTTGTTGGGTAAAGTATCGATGTTCTATGTTTCCTTTGGGATGATAATTTTTCTTTGGTTATTAAACATAAATTATCTAGGGCACATTATGAATGAACGTAAGATATTGATACATTCTGTGCTAAAAACTACAAAACATTTAACTCACATACCTATATTTTTTGATTACGCAATATTAAGCATCTAAACTAATACACACACAAGGGTTAAATATGAATCCAAACTACATTTATTTTGACATTCTTTGAAATATGAATGTACCATAAATATAAGGGATTTCACATTTTAAAATTATACAAAGTATTTTATCTTAGGTTCTGTAAGGTTTATTTATGCCCAACAATGAATTTCGAGGATTTTTAACAAGGCATCCCGAATTTCATTTGGAACAAGAAGATTTTCTAGTATTAAATTGTGACAAAAAATTCTAAGAATGTATTCTTTATCTCTTGCATAAGTCAAATAGTCACTTACAATTATATTTAATTGCATAATTATAACTAAGACAATTCTAAAATAAGAATTAATACTACTTTAATTTAAATTTATCATTAGTATTATTATAATTTTTCCCTCCCTTCGTGCACATAGTATATATTTTTCACTTTTAATTGATGTTTTAGAAAATAACTAAAGCATTTTAATTTTGATATTTCTTTTTATCTTAGGTGATATGTCAAATAGATTTTTTCACTAAAAGAATGTAGCTCAGTCATCCACCCTTATGCGCGTGAAAGAACAATATACCTATCATCATAAATATATCACTATATTTGTTGATTAAAGACTAAAGAAATGAAAATAAGGGATGGTCTACCTTTAAAAGGGATTATGCTCAAATAAAAATTTAAACATCAAATAGGATCAACAATTTGTTTTTGGGAAGACTAAAAATGAATCCTGCTAGGAAAATATATATGTAATTAATGTTTCTCGTAAGTGTATAGATAAAATCATGTACATATTACTATTTTATAATGTCATTAGTATGTTGTTATATGTATGGATTTTGAGTAAGAAAATTATTCACTTGTGACATCGTTTCTTGTCCATTTACGTCTTTGATCGATTTTGATTATAACTATATTTTACACTTCTCATTTATCTATTTAGTTCTAGTCATGTCACATGCATCCATGTTTGTCTATCTTTTCGTGTTTTTCATTATTTGTATCTAGACACTAGCATGCACCTTGGACACTAGTGCTCATGTGCTAGTGTCCACTTTGGGTTCTTTTGTCATGTTTATTCTTGTATAAAATTTTACATTTGTGGTTATCCTCCAATTTTCTTATCCTTATCCCATATTCATAGTCAGCGTTTTCTTTCACTAATGTTGAAATTAAAACAAGAGACACATATATATACACAACATACACGCTATTATTAAGGACAAAAATTCAAAGGGGCTATCACATATATATAATATCACTATAACCAAGAGAGACTACATTTTTGTTTGCATACACTACATAGAAGGGGGAAATGCTGAATTCTATACCACACATTTGCATCAAATATTGTTATAGCCCACTACCTTGGCATCATTCATGAGAAGGAAAACCTAAGTACACTGTTTCACATGCAAGAACATAGAACTACATGGATTTTTAAATGTATTATAGGCTTTGGTACTAATTTTACTCATCAGGTGACTATGAGGTCAGTCCAACTTCACATTATGTATATTTTATTCAGATTTAATATGTTTGGAAGCTTGTGACAATAACTAGCATCTATTTTGTAGGTTATAGGTGTGATCGAAACACTAAAAATGAATTAAAAGTTACAAATAATATATTGGAATAAAGACCCTCGACATAAAAAAACGACAGATCATGAATATTCACACAAACATTAGCACCTAGATCATACACTAGTTCCCAAGAACTCATATCATTGTATGGGAACTTCTATCCCACACTGTACAAAGTCACAAAACTCTTTCCAAATAAATTTGACATTATTTCAAGTCGATCTAGCAGATATGTAGTCCCGACTACCTTCGGGATGCATAGAAGTCAGCTAACTCATCTATTTGTCTTATTTTCTTAGAGTTTTTACACTTTTTAAGTACTTAGCACTTGTATATTGATGTATATTATCATTTGTATATCACCTTTTATATTAATTACTCTGAATTTAGATTTATGTAAATTTATATTAAATAATTTCGTGAACCCCGCTCTTATTCAAACTCCTTATCCTTGGATCCCAAACCCTCATTCTTAGAAAAAGGTACCCATCTCCAAAGCATGATATGACCTAAATGTGCATGTGATCGGTATTTTCTAATGTGTATGAAGAATATAAATTTCTTAACCTCAAGAAAAATCCTCAATATGATCTAAAATTCCTCTAAAAACTCATCTCTCGTACTCACGAATGATCCTCGATCCTCTTTTCATTATACTATGTTAAATGATAACATTAATATAGATTATTTGTATGATGAGGTTCTTTCTTGTGAAAACATAGATGCTAATGAATTTGATTATGATAATGAAAATGTAAATATGAATAATCTTGCTGAAATAATTTCTTGTGAAAATATAGATGATAGTGACTTTGAGTATGCTTATGATACTACATGTGATAATGATGATCTTTCTTCCATTAAGGCTGGTGAATGTGAATCCAAACCTCTTATTTCTTGTAATTCTTAAGTTACACAGTTCCTACTCCTAATACACCTCTTACTATGTCTCATGATCCTACCCCTAGTACATCCGTAGAGATTCCACAATCATCTCCTCCTCTCTCACATCCATCCCCTCTTTCCACACTCACTCACAATGGAAATATTTGTCCTCTTAATGTTTGTCTAACTTGCCATACCATCCCTTAACAAGACATCCTATCTCTCATGCATGTTTTTGTTGATTTACAGACTCAAATTCATATGATTGCCCTCGAGAGTAGATCTTATTATGCCTCCATTGATAATATTTTCCCTCATGGAGATCCCATTTCTTAGGATATTCATAAATATGCTTTCCCGAGGGTTTCTTCATGCTTACTTACTCATGTTTGAATGGCATAGGTAATCCTTATTTTCATCTTAAATATTACCAATTATCAATGGCATCTTATTCCAATGAATGATTGTTTCTCAAAGCCTTTCAATATGTGTAACACCCGTAAAAACAACCCAATTGAGACCCAAGAACAACCTAGGATTAGTTAGGAAAAATTATGGAATAATTTTTATTTTTTGTTTAAGAGAGTCTACAACAGGATTACAAGACAACGATTTGTCACTAACAAGTTCCGAACAATTCTAATCCACTATAATATACTTTTTTTATTAACAATTATAAGATGTCAAAAGGTCCCAAAATTAACGCTCTCAAAACTCTCGTAAAACATTCCCAAAGGATAGAAAATTTCCTCACCTTTCCAATGATATAAATAAGTCCTCCTAACTCCTCATATTTCTCAAGTTATGGGCCGATGGGCCTTGGGGTGAAAATTTTCCCAAAAGCGGGCCTCAAGCCGAGGGAAAAAAATTTGCCCAAGGGCAGGTCTCTGCTAGCCACGGGAGAAATATTTCCATGAGGAGTAGTTAGGTTAGGCGCAGGCCAATGGAGACATTTTGGAAATTTCCCACATGGGGGGCGATTGTAAGGGACACGTGGCACCTCCTAAGCCAACACGAGGAAAGTGGGGTGGCAGGGATAAAAGAGTGTTAACACCTTGAAGACAAAAAGAGTATAATTCACCCACACCTCTACCGATCCCTTGTAATGCCGTGTGGCAACTCCTAATTGGTTACAGGCCGGTGGGGAAAAAGTAGAAAATTTTCAAAAAAAATATGAAAAACGTGAAAGGCAAAAAGGAACCCGCTCCTCCACCGATGCCTCGCGGCGCCACGCGGCAGCTCCTGATTAGCTACGGTCTAGCAGGGAAAATTTAGAAAATTTTCGCAAAATTTTCTAAAGTGCTAAGGGAAAAAGGAACCTTCTCTCTGCCAATGCCTCGTGACGACACGTGGCAGCTCTAGATGGCTACGGGCAGCGTAGCGAGTGGGAAAAATTTAGAAAATTTTCCCAATTTTTTTCTAAAGCACTAAGTTAAAAAGGATCCACCTCTCCGCCAATGCCTCGTGGTGACACGTGGCAGCCTCTGATTGGCTACATGCTGGCGGGGTGGTGGGGAAAATTATGAAAATTTTCCCAAAAGTTTTCCTAAGTGCTAAGGGAAAAATTTGGCCCGCGGGTCCCAAGGAATTTTTCCCAAATTTGTTTTTTTGACGCCAAATAAAGAAAAACTTTAGAAGGCCATAACTTTTGATAGAGAGCTCAGTTTTGGGAAAACAATGACTTTCTAGAAATCTCTCAACATCCTCTTTACTCAGAAATCATTAAATTTTTATTTTGATAAAGTTTAAGGATTCAATTTAGAGAAAATGATCTGCAGGCTTTTATAGTGCAAACTGGTAAATTTTAACTTGTAAGATTTGTTCAATTTGATCTTCTTCCTCTCTCAACATATCAAATAGATAGGAGAATTTTTCTTAGATGGATTTAAGAAGGATTTCAAGATTCAATTTGTCTGATTGATTTGTAATTTGAAAATTTACATCTCTTGATAGCAAAACAACTGTAAGAGGGTTGGGCCCATTTTTGCTAAGTTTTCTAAGAAGTTCCTTAAGTATTTATGTCTAGATGAATTCATTTAGATCTTATTATGTCCAATTTAATGTTTCATTTGTTATTTCTTTGATGTAGGTTCAATCTGTACATTTTGGCAAAGACAATACTCAACTCTTATTTTCAAGTTCACTCCTTTCAAAAGACAGAGTATTACATTTTCTTCATATGCATTTTTTTCTTTCAAACAGAGATTTCAAATAAATTTAAGTGATCGGGTTCAATACAACAATGCAATTTGAGAAAGGTAACATAATCATTTATTGATTCCAAAAGAAAACTTACAACTTCTTTCTTTCTTTGATCTTCAATTTCATCATGAAACACAACTTCTTACTTTCAAAAGAACATAGCAGAGTATCTCTCTTTCACATTTCAATTTACACTTTCATAACCACTACAACATATTTCCATTACAAAACATATATAAATTCATCCACTTCAAGTGGAAAAGGTTACAATAAGATTTCATTTCACAAGGAGTTGTCAAAATACCTTTATCTCAGCTCCAGAACAGCAACATCCATATTTCTCATTCTTCCAAATTGTGATCACAACAAGAGTAGGGAAAAGGCAATACTCTCCACCCAACCAAGACATCCTATGAAAAATAGAATACATCTTTCTTCATTGGACCCCGAGCCCCAACCACAATGCAATAAAATATGTGATCCAACTCATGGCAACAACAGGCTTCTAGAAACACACAAGAAACTTTTTCACAGTAGAAACATAGTCAAAAACAAAATGTAGTTTACAACTACATTAAATTATGAAAAAAATTATTGAGGCTTCATCAAGCAAGCCAAAGGAACAAGAAACTATGGGGAATGCTTCTTATGCCTCCCAATAGGGGAAATGGGTATTACCACCTAAATTACAAACCTCCAAAATATATTTTATCAAAGCCTTGACATTTCTTATGCCTCTCCCAAGTACCCCTTATTGCTCACATTTCCTTATTCCTCTCCAACCTCTTATGGCACCCTATAATGAGTAAATAAATGCAAGTTATTTATTTATAAGGTAGAACCCAAATCCCAACTCCCTCCACCCTTATACCTCCCTAAAAGAAACTTTTTCCTCCCACAAAATAAACCCCATAGTCTTCTCCTACACCATTCCTAAAGCGATCTACCCAACAGCCCAAAAACATGCCAAAACATTCACACATTAACATTTACATTCATAAAAGAAGAGCATTTCAAGAGCCAAGCTTTTACCTCTCCATGATGGAGTTTTCCAAGTTCCAAATAGCAATTGTTTCCAAGAAAACAATCCAAAAATCAACCAAGCAAAAGTATTCCAAAATCTTCCAAAAAAACTTCTTCAAGCAAGAGCTCCCATAATAAGAAGGAATTCACCCAAGAATGAAGTCTCCAAAATCAAGCAACCCCAAAACAACGAAAGGAATTCAAATTTAATAGAAGAGTGAAGGGAAGATAATGAAATGGGTCCAAGTAGGATGTCAAATAACACGTCCTCAACTCTAACCCCCAAATTCAACTTCATTATCCAATGCATAATAAATAGGTGGGTGAATAATATGACGGTCTAACTTAAACACTCAAATCCAACCCACACCCCGGAGGACTGAAATTAAATTATGTAAGAAAAGTGTAATTAAAACCTAAAATTTTCCCTCTCAAAAGCATTATAGAAGTCTAATCTAAACTCTCCAACCGTAGGTATGGTTGGTAATTAAATTTAAGAGGTATGGGATAAGTTCAACTTGTCCCACGAGCCTCCAAAATCAACCTCCAAGGACAATTTCGAATTTCCAAGAAGGTGGAGTGTTTCACACTCAAAGGTAACTTACACATCACTTACACATCCTTACAACACTTAAATCATGGCCAACAAATCTATTAATTACATTCTTATGACATATTTTAATTAAATAACTTAGCAACATGATTACTCACAATATTAACACAACACTTAATAATTAATGAATGGGTAAAAGCATCACAAAATAAACACATGCAAACATAATAAATGGACCAAATTAAAAAAATACATAAAACCCCATGGTCACATTTAAAGGTGACCCCCATGGGAATCCCTAACACACACACACACACAACACGCACAAAAAATACTAGTTTCCATGGTAACCTTGTTGAATTCATCTAGAATTCTACCTCCTTCGACCTTGTGGCCATATCGAATATCCAAAAAATTATATAAACATAATCTCGAATCATCTATACATATGAATCACAACAATCATCAAGGTAATCATACAATATCATTTACAATTTATATCAACAACTATATCATAATCAAATAATGTCCATTTTCTAGGTCTACTCACAATATTTAAATATCACATGTCCGAACAATATCCATGACATATCCATGTCAAACAATATATCATCATACACATATAAATTGTCTCTAATAATCATCATACATCATAATTGAATCAAGATAAACAATGATCCATGGTCTAACATCTAACATAATACTAAATCAAAACCATAATAATGTCCATAATATAATCGGTAGTATCAAGATCGGTATCAAAAGGTGTCAAAGGGAAGTTGGCACTACATCCTCCTCCCTTAGACTTGACTTCCTCCTGGAAGTCACAGGATAAAGAGGTAGGAAAAATGCAACAAAAAAGGATCATGAGACTTTATTTAATTGTTTTACACCAAACAAGTGTGGGTCTATAGACCCCATGTTTGGTCCAATGTATCTACAACAACAAGAAGGGAGATTGTAAGGGATGAGTTCTAAAATTTCTGCATGTAAGGATATGAACATTTAAATCTAGATAGTACTTTATGCTATCAACCAAGATATGATACATAATGATATAACATGAAGAATTCAAAATATTTTCAAGAGTAACCACCAAGTAGAAGAATAATAAGGAGAATTCTCGTGAGTTCGAGAATGACCACATAGTTTCCCATGGAACACGACATGCTGCAATAACAAAAGTTAAGGTTTCTACTAAGGTTAAGTCATGATTTCAAGGTTCGTTTTCTAGACAAGGCTAGCGAAATCAATCATGACCAAAAATTTACATGAGGAACAAGTCTACTCAAGGTCTCACAATTTGGGGTTCACACAGGATGAGGTTAATCAACAAGGAAGGACATCTAAATCAGCAAAACATTTAAAATCAAGGAACTATTCAAGAGAAGCACTTCTATACTCGAAAAGGTATAATTAACTTTTCATGGTAATACTAATTTAACTCAAGACCACATGTTTTCCTAAACCCTACTTACACACTAAAAGGGAACAAAAAAATTTCCAACACACAATACTAACCAAATTAGAGGCGTCAAACATTTAGTAAATAACTCCACTAGTAGCTAACATAACAATCTAAGAAGCACCATACACTATAATACAATGGGATTTATTTATCATATTTCCTTCTCAATCTCAGAATAACCATAAGGATAGCACAAGAAACATCAAGGAACACTCAAGATATCTAGGGAGAAAAACAAGTAACAAGGGGGTCCAACTACAATCCAAGGTGCATTATGACAAAAGCAAATAACACCATCTTACACTTTCCATCCTAACGGAAAAGGGGCAAAAATAACAAGGCAACAAAAGAAAACATAAAGAAAAGGATACTTCCCAAATTTATTTTATATCCTTAACACATGTTGCCTTAAAATTACAATCACTCGGTCTCCAAGGACAAGACTACATGCAAGAAGGTTGCTTCTTAAAAATAAGAGATAAGTCTCAATCCAAGAGGGCCACAACTCATACTCATCGAGCTGTGAGGAAACAAGGGTACAAAAACCCAAACTCCTGCAAGGGAGAAGAAAATATGGTTATGAACAAGGAGAAGTTCATAATTAAGACACATCACTATCCACAAGGTGTTTCACAGCTCTGGGTAAGCAGCGGAATTAAAGGTTCAACTATACATTGTACTAAAAATATAAATCTTACTCATTTTATAAATCAACTAATTAAGTAAACAATTGTAGTTTAGTTTTTCAAGCACATTTCCTTACAAGTTTTCTTAATTAAAATTCCTCCTATTATGACATCACAAGTTTGTGTTAAAAGGACCACTAAGGGGCATGATATCTCACCATTCTGTAAAGGAAGGAAAAAGAAAAAGTATTTATTTTACTCCTTGGGAAGGTAGATGGACAATGTGTTGTTACCCAATTTTTTTCTCCTTTTCAGACCAAACAGCAACACTGATTCAACATGGAGCTTAGAGGCAGCCATATCATACATATATGTCGTTTTTGTAGCTGGGGAGGAGGTTTGACTATCCCTTTGTTACTTGGATTTTTGGAGAGATGGGTAGCACCTTAAAAGGATATGATATTATCCTAACTATTTTAAGTTGTGCCTTTCAACCAAGGTAAGAGAACCTATTTTGTAACCTTTTTATCATAAAGGAGATATAGGTACCCTTCTTTTGCATAAATTTTGTAGAGAAGACCTTGGGAAAATATGATCAACACCTGAGATCCGACTTTGATGAGTTGTCACTTCCGGATCATGGAGATACTTTAACAACAAGGCAAAGGTTACTAAAGACATTTGAGACCCCGATTTATCCTGCAGACTTTGGAAAATGGATTTTGGTCTTGTGTGGGTATACAGAGAAAACAGGGAGTAGTGTGGATGGGATTGGTTGTTGCTTAAATGAATTTTGGTGGGAGGAGAGATAGGACGGACTTGAGTCACCGGATCCTTGAGGGATTATGCAAAATGGAAAGATTCAATCAACAAAATGCCACAAAAAGTTAAATTATTTCCTCAACTAGAATATGTGCTTTAATGGAGGCCCAGATTAACACTCTTTCACAAAGCGTTTGGGATTATATCATGAAGGTTCGAGTTATAGAACCCAATAAAGACCCAAGATTTAAACCAAGTCATGCCCGAGGTACAACCATAGGCTTACAAAGAATATCTATCAACAAAATGAAAGAAAAGTATTTTTAAACCATTTATCCCATTCCCATATGAAGGCTCACCTAAGAAATGAAATTGTAAATGCCACTAAACTATCACAAGGACTATGACCTATGTGATTGGACCCTAGTTTGGTACAAGATTGCAATAGAAACAAGAAAAACTACATGTATGTAATCGAGAGATGAAATGAATACACTTTACTCAAGATTAACATAGAATAACTCAAGTCGATCAAATTTATCAGCAAGGAAAAGTTTGAGAACAATATGAAAGGTTTTCAATGGCTGTACACTTTGCAACCACTTTCAAACGATTGAATTTGATACAAAGAGAGATATACTGAGCTTCTTAGACGACCTCTCAAAATGGATGGGCTCTGTCAAACTTTTTCTCTGGAGATAATCAGTCTTGATCTTTCTAAAAATCCCAACCATTTGCACGATGAATTCATGCCCTTTATATCATTTCCAACATAGCCCCTTCCTCCCAAAAGACAAAAAATCTAAATACACCAATGCTTGCCATGATTCTTTCGTGATTCGTAGAATCGGATCTCGTAAAAGTCTCCAGTGCTCAAGAGAAAATATCTTTGATTTCATCCCGTATTCAACTCCTTTCTTAGGAAAACACACCTCCATGCACTCGCTAACCACTTCCGCTCCATATCAATCAAATCTGTCCCCTTGCGTACTCAGGAGAAGAAAAACAGAAAACCAGATCGGGCTTGAGAGTTAGATCGTTTTAATGGCAAAAGAAGTCTCCAGATCTCTCCCACCAAACTCTAGATATCAAAATTAACTTGCTCCTTTGTTTGGCGTGTAGAAAATAGAAAGAAATCATGAAGAATCACACTCCCAATAGTTTTACAGCAAAAATGGGGAGAAAATAAGATTTAGATGCTCGTGATCATTGATCTTTGATTTTGAATGTGGGCCATCCACGTGGAAGATGTAAAAATAGTTTTTGGGGATTCCTTTGACCTTTTCTGACCCTTTTGAAAAAATGGAAACATTTCCCATTTCACTCCACACCTCTACTTGAAAAATGGGCCCGACACGTGTCCGAGGTGGGTCCCAAGTAAATCATCAAAAATTCTTTCATTTGACTCTCTTTTGGAAAGAAAGAAAATTTTCCAAGTTTCCCCAGACTCGCCCTTCCGATTCAAGTCCCTAATGTGGGTCCCATCGAAACCGTAGGTCCTTTTATGCCTTTAACTCCTTTTCCCTCATACGGAAAAAAATCACTTTTCCTCCGAAAGCCCGAACCTCGCCATTGACACGGGCAAAACATTGACTATTTCCCACCAAGCTTGCATGCCATTTTCCATATTTTAACCTTTTCGAGGAAAAGAGGGAAAAAAATTTAGCTACCTCCGATGGTCCGCTTCCCCACCCCTTATGTATGACTTTACAAATTACCACGTGTCACAATGGTGCACCTTGAGATGGCTACAAAAATTTGATACCTTGAACGATTGTAGGCTCGCCACATGTCCGACTTCGGGAAAAAAAATTTGAATTCTTGATGCTCTATGGAGGACATCACATTTCAAGCTCTGAGGAATTCTTCCTTGGTCGTTGAAAAGTCCAAGAAAATATGCAAAGTGAGTGGAATGCCCTACGTGTCCTCATGGTGCTTCTTTAAAATGGTGCCCAAGTTGAAGACCCTGAACGAGCATGGGCTCGCCACATGTCCCTATTCCACCAAACTATTTCCATCTGCATAAAAAAATTCTAAGTATGGGAAAGTAGCGGAAGCCTCCACGTGTCCTCCCGAGTGCTACTCCAAGGAAAATCCCAAAAGAGATCTTCAAATGAGCTTCATTCCTCCATGTGTCTTGGACTTCCCAAAACCTTTTGAAATTTGTCTAAGTATGGGAAACCTAGTGGAAGCCTCCACATGTCTCTTTCCTGCCAACCCTCCATGTGTCCTCTCGGCGCTACTTCAAAGCCAAACCAAAAAGTTGATTCTCAAACGAGCGTCGTTCCTCCACGTGGACACATTTTAAAGTTGAGGCTTTTTATAGAATTTTTGAAGTGTCCAACCAAGCTGCATCCAACCAAAGGATGCCACATTTCCCTGTTGATGAAAGGATGCAAATTTGATCGGGGAAACACCTATTAAACCGTAAAACATAGAGAAACAACCATTTGAGCCTGAAAGTGAAATTTTCTTCAAGGACAAAGATTTTAGAAATGTTGCAAGACTCAAATACATTCCTCGGGGACACATCAATTCATTTCTCTTTGAGTATTTAGGGAAAAAATGGTAGGGACAACAGATCTTGACTGTGGAAAATGGAGGAAACGGGAAAACGTGAGTTTTGAAGGAACAAAGCACGAGAGACTCAAAATACAGAGCTTTTCCAGAGGAACAAAGGAACCATGAGACAAATACGGACCCACACATGATATTCGACCCAGGAGAAGATTAAAATTGGAACAAAGACTGGCCAAACACAATACGGGAAGGAAAAAAGATACAAAGTTGTGAATCAATAAATCTTCAAGGGCACAAATGGGGTGAGACAATTTTGAGCATGAACATTGGCTTTGACTCAAGGATAGGCACTCCCTATGAGTGCGGAAGAACAATAGTAGAAAAAGTTCCAAAATATCCATTGGGAAATAGAGTCAACTCGCAGAGTAGAGAAATGAAGCCATCTCCAAAAAAAAAAGAAGCCAACAAAAATAGGTCACCACAGAACAGGACAAGTAAAAACACAAAAAATAGAATGCAAACAACAAACTATACAATATACAAGAGGTTCTTACGTTGATTCAGAGGAATGAATCCAATAAATGCCTCAAATTCCTACCATTAATAGGTAGTTCGAGAAATTCACCATCTAGATCCTTCAAGAAGAAGGTGTGTTCACCAATTCTGATGTCAATGGAGTAAAGGCCCATCCACAATGAGTCAAAATTTCCATGCTTGCCCTTATCCTCATGCCTACTATCCCATAATAGCACAAGATCTCCAATATTGAAGGCTCTAGGAGTAACCTTCCTGTCAAACAGTTTCTTCAGCTTCTCTTTGAACTTTATATGCCTTTGGTGGGATGCCCTCCTCTCTTCATCAAGCTCAACAATCTAGTTAATGCGGGCATCATAAGGACCTACCTCTTGATCTTTCAACTGCTACATAAACTGATATGAAGAAAATTGCATATGAAGACGTATCAAGGCCTAAGTCCCATACACCAACTTGAACAGAGTCTTTCCAGTGACCTTGTTGACAGTGTTCCTATCTGCCCAGATAGTAAACTTGAACCATTCATCCCACCTTCTCTTGTTCAAATCCAAGGTTCTTCTGATAATCTTTAGCAAATTCTTATTCTGGACTCATCTTATCCATTTCTGGGGATTATTATTAGAGGCATATGTCAGATTCATCCCATATCCTTTACACATTTCCAGAGGTCTAGCTCTAAAAATCATGGCATTATCAGCTATGACTTTGTGGTACTCAAACTGAAAACAATATTGTTTAGCACAAAATTAATGAGAACTTGGTATGTAGCCTTCTTGGTGAGGATTTCTTCTACCCACTTATTAAAGTAGTCGGTGGCTATAAGAATCCACTTATGACCAGCACTTAGAGGGTCTGAAATCTCACCAATGAAGTCCATTCCCCATTGTCGATTGGGACTTCAATTGACACAAGATGAAAAGGAAAGGAGCTTGAAGCTTTGAGTCTTCCAGAGAAATGTAGGCAACTCTCACATCTTGACCAACATGGTTACATCCTTGAAAATAATTTGCCACCAATAACCATCCCTTAGGATCTTATGTGTTGTGACTCTTGTAGCAAAATGTCGCCCACAAAATCCTCCATGGAGATCAACAATTATTTTGGGGGCTTCATCTTCATTGATGCATCTTAAGAGGACTCCTTCTAGGTTCTTCCATGCCAACCCAAAATCACAAATGACATATTTCTGGGAATCCAACTTAAGAGCTCTTTTCTCGTTCTTATTCAAATGCTCAAGGTAGTTTAAGTGTTTGAGATAGAACATTACATCCTTGTACCACTCAGAATTTATCAATTTTCAAAAATAGCTACCCTTTCCTCTTCAACCTCATTTACCTCAATGGTCTACAAGTTTCTCTTATCCATAAGCTTAGCTAATCCCAAACGTCTCACCAACTTTGTGGTGTGGATGTCCATATCATACTCTTGCAACTTGTTCACCCATCTACATCTTCTACTTGAGACTTCCATCTCGACAAGATGTCTTTTACCATGCTATGGGAAACATTAACAACAACTTTTGAACTTAAAATATAAGGCCTAAAAAGATTTTTTTCTTTGACCAAGGAAAATGCCTACTTTTCCATGATGGTGTATTTTAATTCTTCCCTTGTAGTGCCTTACTGAAAAGGCAATTGGCCTCTCAGCCCCTTCATTATCCTTCTGCAACAGGATAGAAGTAATAGTGTTTTCTGAAGCAAAGGAAAACAACTGGAAAGGTTTCTTATAATCTAGGGCTGCCAAAACAGGGGCATGCTTCAATGCCTCTTTGATTCCATTGAAAGCTTGGATGGCAGCCTCCTCCCATTTGATGATCTGATCCTTCTTCAACATGGAAGTGATTGGGATAGTCAACTTAGCAAAGTTTGATATAAACCTTCTAATGAAGTTTATCTGCCCAAAAAAGGACTAAATTCCTTTCTTAGTTCTTGGAATTGGGACCTTGCTGATGGCCTCCACTCTTTTTGAATCAATCATCACTCCTTATGACACAATGTGACCAATAAATTTTGCCTTCTGCACTCCAAAATGGAATTTCTTTGGATTGAGTGAGATGCCATATTCCCTACATCTGATCAACATTTTCTCTAAGTGCAACAAGTGGTCACTTATTTTTCTTGAAAACACTATTACATCATGTTGGTAAACAACAATAAAGTCATCGATGTAACCAGAAAAAGAAAAATCCATTTCCCTCTGAAAAGTGGCTCCAGCATTCATCAGACCAAAGGGCATCCTAACATATACATATGTTCCCCATGGAGTAGTGAAGGTTGTCTTGATCCTTTCTGATTCTTTTACCATGACTTGGTTATAACCAGAGAAGCCATCTAAAGTAGAAAGCAACTTAGAACTAGTCACCAATTGAAGCATGTGCTCCATGTTAGGTAAAGGATAGTTTTCCTTCATTGAGGCCTTGTTTAGATTCCTAAAGTCCACACACAACCTGATGTCACCATTCTTCTTTCTTACTGGCACTAGGTTGGCAACCCAAGAAGAATACCTTGTGGGTGGATAATTCCTCCATCTCTTAGCTTCTTCAGCTCCTCTTGCATTTTGAGAGATAATAGAGGATTAATTGGCCTCTGCTTCTCCCTGAATGGTTTAACACTAGGTTCCAAGGGAATATTATGCTGGAACATGTCTTCTTTGTATGCTTTGAGCTCAGAATAGGTCCAAGCCATGCAATCTTGGTATTTTTTCAACAACTGGATGTAAGAATGTTTTTCCTCTTTGATGAGATTGCTTCCCAACCAAATCTTCCTTCATTTTTTCTTTATGCTAAGGTCATGCTCCTCAACATCCCTCGAGGCTGCCATATGCCTATTAATAATGCAGTCAGCATTATTAAAATTCGATTCAAGAGCAACCAGCCCTCTAGGAATGGTATTGGTCTTCAGCTAGATGATTCCTTTGCCAAAAAAGGTTTCCTTCCCCTCTGTTGCATAGACCATTGGATCCCAATCAATGTTTTGATCAGCAAACTCTCCACCATTTTGTAGGAACCTTCTGATCTGAGCATCATCATCAAAAACCTGCCAGTGTTTTATATTTTCAGACAGAGGGTCTTGTCAATACCTCCACCTCATATTCACAATAAGGGGATTTTGTATAGTTGTCAAAGTGAGAACCCAACACTGCAAGCCTATCTGCCAAGTCATTGAACCTTTCATGATACATAATGTTGAAGGAGTCAAACATCTCAATGAAATCCCAAACTACATGCTTGTCTTATTTGATCGTTGATTCTTTGTGGCATATAGTTTTCTAACTTGCTTGAAAACTAACTCTAAGTATCCTTTGACAATGATGTCCTTGACACCATACTTCAAGCAATTCTTAAACCCAACAACAATGCCTCATACTCAAGCAATGTTATTGGTGTACTCAAACTTGAGTTTTAAGGAGAACACAATTTTTTCCCGACTAGGAGATAGTAGAACAACACCAGCACCATTCCCAAACTTGGAGCAAGATCCATAAAACAACATATTCCAAAGAGAGCCTATCTGTTCAAGACACCTACATTCTTCAATTTTTTTCTCCTTCCCATCGAAAATCCCACAAAGTTATCTCGCATCAACACTTGTGTACAATACTTCATAGGATGCATTGTTATGATCCTCAATAAAATACAACATTTTCTTTTCCCCATACAACCTAACAAGGCTTCCCTCATTTGGGATGGTGGCATAAGAAATGTCCATTTAGACACTCCCACCAACACTTGCGGCCCATTTTCTTGACATCAACATATAGCACTTGGTTGGGCAATCAACTATGACAACATCAAGTTTTAAATTTTACCCAGGTAGGTGAAAGTTGTACCACTAGACCCTTCACACATCCCACTACCGGCACCTCTCTAGATTCCATGGAAGTGCACTTCCCATAGGTACATTGTCACTTTGATGTCTATCTCATTCATTACTTCCAAAGGCATGACATTGCATGATGCCCCTAAGTCAAACATGTAGTTATGCAACAGTTTGTCCTTGATGATCAAAGTGGTGAAGAGTGGATCCAAATTCATCTAAGAGTCCACCAAGGATGTCCCCAAGTAGACCTTAGGCTCTTCATCTAGCTCTTCGATCTTTGGCGGTGCTTTGGTTCTTCAATGGTTGGAGGAGTCTCCATAATATTTATATTTCTACCTAGGGAAGTCTTCTCTTCTTTCAACCCCAAGTATTTAAATGCTCTCTTTTTGTGCTCAAGGATCCTAAACAACTCAATAATTGGAATAGAGACTTTGATTTGACTTAAGACTTAGGCAATATCATATGGGGCATTTTTTGGCACGACACTCGAAGGAAGCCAATACAAATTGGGCATGGGGAGGGGTATAATTTTTGTTTTGAACTGTAGGGTTTTTAGCAAGTGCATCTTTCCTAGGAGCCTCTTTAGGAATGTTTGAAAGTAATGGAGATTTTTTCTTGGCTTGAGGCCCTCCCCTTTGACATCCTTATTTCTTGTATTATATTCCTTCTCTTGAGCTAAAACAACTTTCATTAGTAACTATCTATCTTCCTCGGAGGATGCCTCCATCATACTTCGTATCATTAAATCCCTTAAAGATTCAAAGTCATTATGGGGTAATTAAAAATCTTGTACAATATCTACTTCTAAAGTATGAGAGAGAGAAAGAATGGGTACCCTAAGAATGCAGTCCCAAAAGGTGGCAGCAATCCATGCACTTATCACCTCGGTCAAAGTTGCCCCTTGTGAGTTTGTGGAGCAACCCATCATGTAGACATCATAATCATTATCATCAAATTCTTCTTCTTCTTGTTGATCTTCTTCACAAGGAGCATGGGGCATGAAACAACCTGTCACACCAATCAATGACATTTGTCTCCTCCATAACAAAGCAACTCTAGCAACCAAAGGATGAGGTATCATTCTATTTTCTCTACCCAGGACTTCTGTTTCCAAATCCAATAGGTCTTTTTCCTCTATCATCAGTTCTTTGGTGATTTGTGAACCTATCTTGGCCTTGTTTCTTGTGTTGACCTTATTAGCTCTGCCCAATTCCTTTCTCACCTTGGGCTAGTTTGTAAGAAATTTCTTTCACATGACCCCGCCAAAGTCTTCACAACTTCTTCCAAATTAGAAGCCTTGCTTTGTCTGGGGCTTTTTCAGGTTAACCAACTTTACACCTTCTCTCTTTGGAGGCATTAAAATTTCCTTGATATTATTTCTATTTGAAAATCCATGGTGAAGGCCTCGCCTCAAATTTTTGGGGTTTTTGTCTCTTAAATAATATGCAGCCTTTTTATCAAATGCATCAAGTATATTTGATCAAACATGACTCATCACAAGGCCTTATTCTAACCGGTAATCTTCTCAAGGTGTTATTAAACCTTTATTTGAAATCATGTACTAACTCATTAGTGATCTTTTTATATTTTCAAATTATGTCAAAAGAAATCTAGGGTCGGTCATATCACCATACTACGGTCTAAATGCATTACTCATCTCGGTTTAGGAAACAATAGAGTTATCTGAAATGCTTTATACCGAGTCCCTAGCATCATCTTCCAAGGTATGGATGAATAGATTGATATAGACATCTTCATGTTCAATCTCAAAGTCTTCCATCATATTGATAAAAATCTTTAGATATTGATCACCAGTAATAGCATTGTTTCCCTAGAACTTTGGCATTTTGTTCCTTACATCTTGAGGCACTGCATTTGGGTAACCAGCCATTCCCAAAAAACTTATAGGTCCAAAGGTGTTTACAACAAATGGATGCCTGGGTTGAGCCATATTGATTTGAGGAGGTGATCCTAGAGGGGTGACAAACTGATGGGGGGTAGAAGGTTCTTGGAACACAGGAGTATAATTTTCAAAATGGATACCCCAAAGGCCTTGTTTCTTGGAGATCTCTATCAACCTCAGAAAAGACAGGAGCAGAGTGCGAAGCAAACCTTTCAAAGTCAAAAGAAGGACCTTCTCGGTCAAAGAGGGTTCTGTTCCACAAAGAGGCTACCTGATTCAAAGTCACTAGAATGGAAGTCTTCAATGATAGGCCATTCACTTTCATCAATAGAGATCCATCTTCTTGTCTACTGATCTCCAACATCTCTCCAAGATTTTCTTCCTTCTGATTTTTCTTTTCCTAGCTCTGGAAACAATGTCCTAGCAATATCCCTAGCGAAGAAAGATCTTCTTCCCTCCAACTTTGCAAATATTAGTAACAAATCGACTTTGATAGAGTTTTAAGACACTGGTACTTTTTAATAATTAGATCAACAGGGAGTCGCCACTAAGGATTTCCACCTTAGTTGTGCTTATGCACTAAATGATCTGTCAAAGGTCTGTCAATGCTAGAAACTGGAAATGGAAAGATTTTAACCCTTCTTTACCCAAACTTATCAAATGAAAGCTAGTGCACTAGGTGTGGGAACTGAAAGAATTGCACACAACACTTGGAGCATACAAGAAGTGTTTTACTAGGTTCTTGATTTTGGAATGAGAATCCCCAAAGAATAACGCAATAGATGTTCGTACCCAAAATTTTTCTCCTCTTCGGACCAAGAATCAACATTGATTCAACACGGAGCTTAGAGGCAACCAAATCATATATATATATCTATGTGTGTGTGTGTGTCGTTTTGTAGCTAGGGAGGAGGTCCGACTTTCCCTTTGTTACTTGGATTTTTGGAGAGATGGGTAACACCTTAAAAGGATATGATCTTATCCTAACTATATTAGGTTGTGCCTTTCAACCAAGGTAAGAGAACCTATTTTGTAACCTCTGTTATCGAAAGGAGATACAGTACCCTTCTTTTGCATAAATTTTGAGAGAAGACCTTAGGAAAATATGATCAACACACCAGATCGACTTTGATGAGTTGTCACTTCCAGATCATGGAGATAATTTCACAACAAGGACAAGGTTACTAAAGACATTTGAGACCCTGATTTATCCTGCACACTTTAGGAAATGGATTTTAGTCTTGTGTGGGTATACAGAGAAAAATAGGGGTAGTGTGGATGGGATTGGTTGTTGCTAAATGAATTTTGGTGGGAGAGGAGACAGAAAGAGTTGACTCACCATACCCTTGAGGGATTATGCAAAATGGAAAGATTCAATCAACAAAATGCCACAAAAGTTAAATTGTTTCCTCAACTAGAATATGTGCTCAATGGAGGCCCAGATTAGCACTCTTGCACACAACCTATGGGATTATATCATGAAGGCTCGAGTTAGAGAACCCAATAAAGAACCAAGATTTAAACCAAGTCATGCCTAAGGTACATCGAGAGCCTTACATAAAATATCTATCAACAAAATGAAAGAAAAGCATTTTTAAACCATTTATCCCACTCCCGGATGAAGGATTGTATGAGAGATGAAATTAAAGATGCCACTAAACTATCACAAGGACTGAGACCTATGTGATTGGACCCTAGTTTGGTACAAGATTGTAATAGAAACAAGAAAAACTACTTGTATGCCTTGAGAGATGAAATGAATACACTTTACTCAAGATTAACATAGAATAACTCAAGTCCGATCAAATTTATCAGCAAGGGAAAGTTTACAAAACAATATGAAAGATTTTCGATGGCTGTACACTTACAACCACCTTGAAACGATTGAATTTGATATAAAGAGAGATATACAAGCTTCTTAGAAGGCCTCTCAAAATGGATGGGCTCTGTCAAGCTTTTTCTGCTGGAGAGAATCAGTCCTAATCTTTCAAAAAACTATCAACCATTTACATGATGAATTTGTGCCCTTTATATCACTTCCAATAGAGCCCCTTCCTCTCAAAAGATTAAAAATTTAAATGTACCAGTGCTTGCCATGATTCTTTCGTGATTCACATAATCAAATCTACAAAAGTCTCGAGGTGCTCAAGGGAAAATCTCTTTGATTTCTTCCCTCATTCAACTCCTTTCTCGGGAAAGACATGCCTCCATCAATTTTCCAAGCACTTCCACCCCATATCAATCAAATCTGACCCCTTGCATGCTCAGGAGAATAAAAATGGAAAACCAAATCGGGCTTGAGAGTCAAAATTTTTTAATGGTGAAAGACGCTTCCAGATCTGTCCCACCAAACTCTGGATATCAAAATTAACTCTCTCCTCTATTTGGCATGTAGAAAATAGAAATAAATCATGAAGACTTGCACTCCCAGTAGTTTTATAGAAAAAATGGGGGTAAAATTAGATTTAGATGCTCAGCAACCGTTGATCTTCGATTTTGAATGTGGGTTGTCCAGGTGGAAGATGCAAAAATAGGCTTGGGGGATTCCTTTGAAATTTTCTGACCCTTTTGAAAAAATGGAAAAAATTCCCATTTTGCTCCACACCTCCACTTCTAAAAAATGGGCCTGACACGTGTCCTGAGGTGGGTCCCAAAGGAACTACGGAAAAATTATACCATTTGACTCTCTTTTGGAAAAAGGAAAATTTTCCAAGTTTCCCCCATAGCTCCACCCTTCCACTTCAAGTCCCTAATGTGGGTCCCAGCAGAACCTCGGGTCCTTTTATGCCTTTAACTCCTTTTCCCTCAAAGGAAATTTTTTTCACTTTTCCTCCCAAAGCCCGCAACTCTGTCGTTGTCCAAGTTAAAACATTAACTATTTCCCATCAGGCTTGCGGGCCATTTTTGATATTTTAACCTTTATGAGGAAAAGAGGCAAAAATTTTAAGTTGCTTCTGATGGTCTCGCTTCCCGCCCCTTATGACTTTTCAAATTTCCATGTGTCACAATGGTGCACCTTAAGGCAGCCCCAAAAATTTGATACCTTGAATGAGCGCGGGCTCGCCACATGTCCTGCTCCAACAAATTTTTTTTGAAGGCTTGAAGCTCTATAGAGGGCACCATGTGTCAAGCTCTGAAATATTTTTCCTATGTCATTGAAAAGTCCAAGAAAATATGCAAAGTGAGCGGAATGCCCCACGTGTCCTCATGGTGCTTCTTCAAAATGGTGCCCAAGTTGAAGACCCGAAAAAGCATGGGCTCGCCACGTGTCCCTGTTCCGCCAAACTATTTCCATCTACATAAAAAAATTCTAAGTATGGGAAAGCAACGGAAGCCTCCACGTGTCCTCCAGACACTACTCCAATGTAAATCCCAAAATAAGATCTTCAAATGAGCATCGTTCCTCCACATGTCCTGGACTTCCCGAAAAACCTTTTGAAATTTTTCTATGTATGGGAAACCCAACAGAAGCCTCCATGTGTCTCTTTCTGCCAACCCTTCATGTGTCCTACCTTGGTGCTACTTCAAATCCAAACCAAATAGTTGATTCTCAAACAAGCGTCGTTCCTCCACATGGACACATTTTAAAGTTGAGGGTTTTTATAGAATTTTGAAGTGTCCGCCAAGTTTTATTCAACCAAAGGATGCCACATTTCCCTATTGATGAAAGGATGTAATTTTTACTAGGGGAAACACTGTCAAACCATAAAAAATGGAGAAACAACCATTTGAGCCTAAAAGTGAATTTTTTTTCAAGGACAGAGATTTTAGAAATGTTGCAAGACTCAAATACATTCCTCAAGGAAACATAAATTCATTTCTCTTTGATTATTTAGGGAAAAAAGTAATGGACAACATATCTTGACTGTGGAAAATGGAGGAAATGGGAAAACGCAAGTTTTGAAGGAACAAAGCATGGGAGACTCAAAATACAAAGCTTTTCAAGAGGAACAAAGGAATCATGAGACAAATACGGAACCACACATGATATTCGACCCAGGAGAAGATTAAAATGGCAACAAAGACTAGCCAAACACAATATGGGGAAGGATAAAAAGATAGAGGCTGTGAATCAATAAATCTTCAAGGGCGCAAATGGGGCGAGACAATTCTGAGCACCAACACAATGTTTCCTTTCTATTCTTCTACAAGGTTTTTAAATATATATATATATCTTCTATTAATCTACCAAGGTTAAAGCAAGGACCATTTTCTTTTTTGTGTTCCAGTTTATTTTTTAAGCTTCTAGGCCAAATCTCCTCAATTATAGTTTTATGATGTTTGGGTGAGTCAACTTGTCAATTAAATTTTTAATGAAAAGGAAGGGTAAATATATCACACTTATTAATTTAATGGGAGAGAGAGGTAAATCAACACATCACATTTTTAATTGTAAGGAAACACGGGACATTCAACATAGAAACACATTATTAATTTTGTAAGAGCTAGGACAAAATCAGCCAACATGGATCACAAAAATATTTCAAGATTATTTTTCTAGTAATTACAAGTATCTTAAAACATTCCTAGTCGGTCTTCATAAGTCTCAAAAGAAGTTACGAGAAAATAACCATTATGGAGGCATATTTAATTTTATGAATTCTAGATGTTTACTAATTTTGGTTGTTTAGGCTCAAACATTTTACTCACATACTAAGACAAGGAAGGTTTTCAAATCAAGACTCATATTTCCACAAGATACCACCAACCAAGCAACCAAAATGACAAGGAAATATTTTACTCCAAGGACACCATATCCCCCACTAGAAAGCATCAAAAGCAAGTGGACAATCACCTAATCTATTCAACATGTACTTTACGACCAAGAGTTACAGTTTTTTTTTTAAGACGAAGCATAGTATAAGCACCACAGAGATTAAAATATCAAAATCTACCAAACTATCTCTAATAGCAAGCTCTAAAAGACCCAAAATCATCCATAAGTGTCTCCACGTAACGCAAAGATTAATAGTTCATAGAGTGTTTTTCATAGCAATTTAAAATGTTAAGGAAAGGGTAGGCTCATTTATAGGTCAATCGTAAGAAAAACAACCATAGTTAATTAAACACATTGCTTGAATGGGATTAGACCAACCATAATTACTAAGATGCATATAATCAACAAGTCAATACTTTTTATAATGAAACAAGGAAATCATGATAAAGCTTAGCATGCCATCGATGAAATGCCACTACCAAACAAACACTTTTCCACTAACATCCACGGTCAACCAAAAATCAATCCGATCCTAACACAATCCAAAATCCCATAACCAAATACATCTACTCTAGCGAGAATAAAAGCTCTTACCAGATTGTAAGAGAATCACCACTACTGCTATCAAACCGCCAACAGGACCACACGACATAAAGAACTCCTTTTTTGCAAGGTTGAGTAATAAAATAGACACTCTGAAGATCCTAAACACACTCAAGGTTCCGTGCACCCAAAACAAAGGCATAACTTAAAGCACCTAAGAAGACATTCCAGAACCTAGGATGTGCCCCCATATGGCAAAATGTCACAAGATAAACAACATAGGACTAGTTCAACAACATATAAGTGAGGAAAATGTAAAATTTAGCTAAGTATCCCATGATAAATGAGCTCGAGTCATCAATCAAAATAAAATCGAAGAAATATCGGCAATCAAGGAAAGTGGCTAAGTAGCTGCATTGCAAAGTATGAAAATTCTCACAAAAATAATAATAGCTAAAAAAGCCTCAGAGCTTCTCAATCCAATCATAAAATAAGATGTTGGTCCTTGATTAAATAACATAAGTTTATGAATATAAAATACATAAGTCAACATCACAATCACTTTGCAGCCCTTCATGGCCACCAATAGGGGTACTATACCTCGAGCTCAATTCTAAGAATCACATACGCAAAGTTGAATCAAAAGTGACTCCAAGACCTAATATCTCACTTACTCATATAGGTATCGAGGCGACAACCGACAACCGAGGCCATCTCTCCTGACCACTAAAGGAAGGAAGTTCTAAACATCTTCTAATTTACTCTGTCAAACTCCCAAACATAACCACTAGCACTAAGCCACAAGAGTAACACCATACTATTTATCATTCCAACAAATCTAATAAGGGAGAGTCCTAAAGGGTTTATCGCATCATATAATTTAAAATAAGGGTTGGAATTCCTCAAACAACATCTTTTCAAAGAATAAATAGGTTCCACTATACTAGAAGTTCACAAAAATATCAATTTAATTTAACATTTTCGATTACGTGGGTTTTGACAAAACTTCACTTAATGAGTACAACTTTATTATATATATATATATATATATATATATATATATATATATATATATATATATATATATATATATATATATATGTATATATATATATGTATATATATATATATGTATATATATATATATGTATATATATATATATATATATATATATATATGTATATATATATATATATATAAACATGGAGGTTCAAATTTCGCTATTTGGTTTTATTTAGTTTTCCATGTTTACTAAAATATGCAATTTTCAAACAAGGTTGTTTTCTAGATTAAAAGTGTGCTAGGTTTAGAGTTCATTTCTCAAATTTTATAGCTTCGAAGGGTATAATATTTTGAACCACTTCTCTCGATACCAAGTGCAATGCCCATAAAAACAACCCACTCTAGACCCAAGAATGACCTAGGATTAGTTAGGAAAAATTATGGAATATTTTTTCTTTTTGTTTAGGAGAGTCTACAACCGGGTTACAAGATAACTTGATTGTCACTAACAACTTATAGAACCATTCTAATCCACTCAAATATACTTTTCTTTTATTAACAATTATGAGAGATCACAAGGTCCCAAAATTAATGCTCTCAAAACTTCCCTAAAATATTCCTAGTGGATAGGAAATTTCCTCACCTTTCTAGTGGTATAAAGAAGTCCTAACTCCTCATATTTCTCAAGTTATGGGCCGACGGGCCTTGGGGTGAAAATTTTCCCGAAGAGCGGGCTTGTGGGCTGAAGAAAAAAAAAATTCCCCATGGGCGGGTCTATGGGCCATGGCGAGAAATATTTCCAGGAGGAGAAGTCAAGATAGTGGGGCTACGACAGACATTTTGGAAATTTCCCACGTGGGGGTGATAAGCCACCTTTGCGCCGCACTCCCGCGAGTCCGTAAGTTAGCAAGGGACACATGGCACCTCCTAAGACAACGCGGGGAAAGCGGGGCAGTGGGGATAAAATATTTTTAACTCCCTGAAGGTGAAAAGCGTAAAATTCACCCGCGCCTCCACTGATGCCTCATACTACCACGTGGTAGATCCCGATTGGTCATGCGAGCCGGCGGGGAAAAAGTAGAAAATTTTCAGTAAAATTTCAAAACGTAAAATGTAAAAAGGAACTGCTCATCCGTCAACGCCTCACGATGCCACGTGGTAGCTCCTGATTGGATCCCTAGTGGGGAAAATTAAAAAAAAATTCAGAAAATTTCTAAAAACGAAAAAGGAAAAAAGGAACTCACTCCTCCATAGATGCCTTGCGATGCCATGTGGCAGCTCCTAATTGGTTGTGGGCCAGCAAAGTGGAGGGGAAAATTTAGAAAAAAATTCTACAATTTTTCTCAAACACTAAGTTCAAAATGGAACCGCCCCTCCACCAACGCCTCGTGATGACACATGGTAGCCTATTATTGGCTGTGTGCCATCGTGGCGGTAGGGAAAATTAGGAAAATTTTCTTAAAATTTTTCCAAAGTGCTAAGGGAAAAATTTGGGCCCGTGGGTCCGCCAAGGAAATTTTTCCCAATTTTTTTTTGACGCCAAATGAAGAAAAAAATTCAAAAGGCCATAACTTTTGATAGAGAGCGTAATTTTGGGAAAACAAGGACTTTATGGAAATATCTTGACGTCCTCTTTACTCAAGAATCATTAGATTTTGAATTTGATAAATTTTACGGAGTCAATTTCAAGAAAATGATCCCAGGCTTTTACAGTGTAAACTAGTAAATTTTAACTTGTAAGATTTGTTCAATTTGATCTTCTTCCTCTCTTAACATGTCAAATACACATGGAGAATTTTTCTTAGATGCATTTAAGAAGGATTTCAAGATTCAATTTTTCTGATTAATTTGTAATTTGAAAATTTACTTCTCTTGACGGGAAAACGACTGTAAGAGGGTTGAGCCCATTTTTGCTATGTTTTCTAAGAAGTTCCTTAAGTATTTATATCTAGATGAACTCTTTTAGATATTATTATGTCCAATTTAAAGTTTTATTTATTATTTATTTGTTGCAGGTTCGATCTGTGCATTTTGGATTAAATATTTGCTAGTTAAAAACATAAAAAAAGATCAATTTGAATAGATCTATCTTCCATTTTTTTGTCTTCTAAGTATTAGAATACATTCCGATTAAATTCTATTACATCCAATTGATTAAAAAAAAATTATTCAAAGACAATACTCAACTCTGATTTCCAATTTCACTCCTTTCAAAAGACAGAGTATTACATTTTCTTCATACACATTTCTTTTTTTTCTTTCAAACAGAGATTTCAAATAAATTTAAGTGATCAGGTTCAATTCAACAATGTAATTTGAGAAAGGTAACACAATAATTTATTGATTACAAAAGACAACTTACAACTTCTTTCTTTCAATATTCAATTTCGTCATGTAGAACACAATTTCTTACTTTGAAAAAGAACAGAGCGAGTATGTCTCTTTCACATTTCAATTTACACTTTCATAACCACTACAACATCTTTCCATTAAAAACATATACAAGTTCATCTAATTCAAGTGGGAAAGGTTACAATAAGATTTCATTTGAAGAAGGGACTGTCAAACTACCTTTATCTTAGCTCCAGAACAAAGCAACATGCATATTTCTCATTCTTCCAAATTGTGATCACAACAAGAGCAGGGGAAAGGCAACACTCTCCACCCAACCAAGACATCCAATGAAAGAGAAGCTGTCCTTATTCGTTGGCCACCGAGCCCCAACCACAATGCAATAAAAGATGTGATCCAACTCATGGCAACAACAAAGCTTCCACAAACAGGACAAGCAACATTTTCACATAAAAACACACCCAAAAAAATATGTATTTTACAACTATATTAAATCATCACAAACATTACCGAGGCTTCATGAAGCAAACCAAATGAGCAAGAAACTATGGGGTATGATTCTTATGCCTCCCAATAGGGGAATTGGTATCACCACTGAATTATAAACGGCCAAAATATAGTATATCAAAGCCCCGACATTTCTTATGCCTCCCCAAGAACCCCTTATTCCTCACATTTCCTTATGCCTCCCCAACCTATTATGGCACACCATAATGAGTAAATAAATTCAAGTTATTTATATTTAATGTGGAATCCAAATCCCAACTATCTCCACCCTTATACCTCCATAAAACACACTTGTTCCTCCCACAAAATAAACCCCATATTTTTCTCCTACACCATTCCTAGGCCATCTACCCAAAAGCCCACAAACATGTCAAAACATTCACATATTAACATTTACATTCATAAAAGAAGAGAATTTCAATAGCCAAGCTCTTACCTCTCCATGAAGGAGTTTCCCAAGTTCCAAACAGTAGTTGTTTCCAAGAAAACAATACAAAAATCAACCAAGCACAAGTATTCCACAATCTTCCAAAAAAAACTTCTACAAGCAAGAGCTCCCAAAATAATAAGGAATTTGCCAAAGAATGAAGTCTCCAAAATGAAGCAACCCCAAAACAAGGCAAGGAAATTGAATTTAATAGAAGAGGGAAGGGAAGAGGATGAGGTGGGTCCATGTAGGATTCCACATCACACCTCCTCAACTCCAACCCCCAAAGTCAACTTCATTCTCCAATGCATATTAAATAGGTGGGTGAATAATATGACAGTCGACTTACACACTCAAATCGAACCCACACCCCAAAAGACTGAAATTATATTATGTAAGAAAAGTTCAATTAAAACCTAAAATTTGCCTTCTCAAAAAGCATTATAATAGTCTAATCTCAACTCTCCAACCATAGGTATTGTTGGTAATTAAATTTAAGAGGTATGGGACAAGTTTAACTTGTCCCACAAGCCTCCAAAATCAGCCTTCAAGGAAAATTTCGAATTTCCAAGAAGGTGGAGTGTTTCACTCTCAAAGGTAACTTACACATCACTTACACATCCTTACAACACTTAAATCATGGCCAAGAACTCTATTAATTACATTCTTATGACATATTTTAATTAAATAACTTAGCAAAATGATTACTCACAATATTAACACAACATTTAATAATTAATGAAAGGGTAAAAGCACCACAAAATTAACACATGAAAACATAAACAAGGGACCAAATAAAAGAAATACATAAAACCCCTTGGTCACATTTAAAGGTGATCCCCATGGGATTCCCTAATACACGCACAACACGCACAAACAAATACTAGTTGCCAAGGTGACCTTGTTGAATTCATCTAGAATTCTAATGTGGTTGGTCTCCAATCCCCGATGTTTGTTGTCGAATTTTAACCTGCAAAATAAAAATACCTCCTTCAGCCTTGTGGCCATATCAGAACATCCAAAAATGATATAAACATAATCTCAAAATCATATATACATATGAATCACAACAATCATCAAGGCAATCCAACAATATCATTTACAATTTATATCAACAACTATATCATCATCAAATAATGTCCATTTTCTAGGTCTACTCACAATATCCAAATATCACATGTCCAAACAACATCCATGACATATCCATGTCAAACAATATATCATCATACACATATAAAATGTCTCTAATAATCATCATACATCATAACTGAATCAAGATCAACAATGATCCATGGTCTAACATATAACATCATACTAAATCAAAACCATAATAATGTCCATAATATAATCAGCAGATCAAGATCAATATCAAAAGGTGTCAAAGGGATGTGGGCACTACAATATGTCCTTATAACCATTCACGTAATGGATCTATTAGTACTTATCTTGATATGGAAATTTTCTTTTGTTATACATTTTATTTCTAACAATGGTCCTAAAGCCACATATGAATTCTTTCCTTCTTTACATCAAGGTTATAATGAACCAAATTTAGATTACATTTTACGCTTTAATTCTTATAGATAAAATATGACTTATAATGACTTATATTTTGATAATTATACTACACATGTTAATGATGATCTTCCTTCCATTAAAATTGTCGAATGTGATTCTATATATACTCTTTCTTCTACATCTAAAGTTTTTTCCAAGAATAGTCATGTTGACACCAATATTTCCCTTATATACCTCTTACTATGTCTCATGATCCTACACCTAGTACATCCGTAAAAATTCCACATTCATATCCTACTCTCACAACTCCATCCCCTCCTTACACATATACTCCCCTTCTCCAGCTCTCATGATCTCTTATAATGGCAAGATTCAACCCCTCAAGCTCTCACTTCCCAAAACATCCTATCACAAGATATCATCTCTCTCATGCATGTTATTGGTAATTTGCAAACTCAATTTCATACCCTTACCCTTGAGATTAAATCTTATTATGCCTCCATTGAAAATAATTCCCTTCCTAAATATCCCATTCCTAAGTGTTAGAAGATTCAAAATTCAATGTTCCCAAGGGTTTCATCATGCATACTTTCTCATATTTTTATGGTAGAAGAAATACCTATTTTCATCAAAAATATTACCAATTAACCACAACTTCTGATTGTAATGATTTATTGTTACTCAAATACTTTTTTAGAACCTTGTTGATGACGGTATCAAATGGTAAACTCACACCGCCTAATGTATATATTTATTCGATCATGAAATAGAGGATGATTTTCTTGGATATTTATTTCTAATAATGGTCTTAAAGTTACATATGAATGATTTACTTCTTTGTATAGAGGAAAGAAAGAAACAATTTCATATTAAATTTTACACTTTATTTCTTGATTAAATCGATTCATGCTTTCATCTTATTGATATAAAAATGTAATATTTTTTTCTTTATGGCTTGATTCCCCTATTAAAGTAAAATATATTCTATGATACATGTGTTTCATTTAAACTTTTGCTTTATAAATTTATGGATTTATAGAAATAATTTATTATGGATCATTTTATAACACCTCCTCCTATTTCTTCTATAAATCCCTTGTTTACTAAGTCTTATCCTCTCTCAGCTATTGACCCCTCTCGAAGGATGCCATATCCTCCTCCACGTAAGTGTCTTCCTTCCCCACCAGGCATCATCATTCACCGAACACTTCCCCACCTCCAACCCATGAATCATTTTACTTTTCACATAATGCTAAACCAAAATAAGTCTAACATACCTTACTTGATAAGTGGCTAATCTATTTACCTTCCAACCAACATCATCCCCCTCACTTGTTGCACCTCCATCATGAACACATTTTTTGCAATTTCCACCAAATTAATGGCCACCATTATATGTATTGTTATGATTTCCATGATAGACTACATCAATTATAAGGTAAATGTTTCATTTCCTTCCACTCCTACTCTCGTGAGTGCTATCTTTCTCATATTCCCTATAAGCAAGAATCTTCCACTATTAGCTTGTCTCATTCACCTCCTCCTAAGGTTATTATCCATCCACCTCCTAAGGTCATCATTCATCCACATCCTCTAGTTTTCCCATCTATAGCCACATCATCTATTCCTACACAAATTACTATTACATCTCATTTTCTTCTTAAGTATCATGCATCTCCACTTCCCACTGTCACACCTCCCATTATTGGCATTCTTTCATCTTACATAAAATTCAGCACCTATACTCACATTTTTTTTGTTCCACATGATCCTACCATGCATCACAGGCCTCTTCGCCTCTGGTAGATTATATCTATTTCCATTTCATTGACCGATGGCACACTCTTGTTCTTATGGTTCATACATGAATTTTTAGGGAATCGGTACTAAAATAAATCTCATTATTACATTGGTGGGAAATCACTCTTCTTCCCCCATCATACTAATCACACTTGATTAAAAACTTGTTTTACATCTCCTCATTATACAATTACCAATGCATTATCATTTTATTATTGTATCTTATCTAAATCACATTACATCACATATGTGTATCTCTATGTACCATATGTTATACTATTCACTCTTCCTCACATGTAATTATTGTTCAATCCATTACTTACTGATTCTCTCCACATCGTAAAAATTTCAATAATAAAATATATATATTAAATCAACCATTTCAAAAATGCGTATAGAATCTAACTAACTAAGCAATCAATACAAAGTAAAAAGAAGAATCATTACATCATACATAATGCACATCAACAACCAATACAATCGCACATATATATATATATATATATATATATATCATCAAAATCATAGTTACCAAACACAATCATTAGGGGTAAGCCCACATACATCAATACATCATATATCATCCTTTCTATCAATATATACAATCGCAAGAACTATAGAAATTGAAGCTTCACCGCTAACTCTATGTCACTACTCTCCTCCTCTATACCTCTCGAGATAGCTCTGTAATTTTGAAACCTCCATCATTTGCTTTATATATCAGTCATGCAACTCCACATACCATGCAAATAAATCATGGGCTAGGCCTCCTCCTCCTACAACCTATGTCTCTTTGTTTGTCTTTGCACTATCCTCATCATGATCACTCAATAAAACTATTCCTGTAGCTTCTATCATAAAAATCATCTCAAACAAATGGGCATACTTATATATTATCACACCCATCCTCTATATCATCCCTCCTCCCATAAGCACATACAGAGTATGTTATGAGTCAACATGAATTTGGAGATATCAAAAATAAGTGTCCAATAGGAATCACATGTAACAACACAACAAATATTAGCTATTACACATATTCATATTGATACTTACGATCTACTCGCGCCACTACTATATCATCTACCTCGGCGGAAGGTTCCTTGCCCTCAACTCCTCAAACTAATGGAACGGCTACCACATATATTAATACTATAGATATCAGCACCCATAAATGTGTTTCCCGTAATTAATTGTATTCCTTAGTTCACCATGTTTCATCAACCCATATAGGCCCTATGGTTGGTCGATCTACCTCATCTCGGACTGGTTACACTAGTTTTTTCTCCTGTCAATCCTAGAATCGACCGTTGTTGCCTTGTGGCCATCATATACTAACACCATAAATGCATTTGGTAATACATTTTAGTCCATGCAAAACATTTAAGACACCCGATCACCCTAGAATAACTCTACTACCCACGGTAAATGTTCCTCTAACCATATAGTATGCCATATGCACCACTACTCAACACCATCTTGTCCATCATCCATAGTCTCTAGATGGTCTCCATATAGTGGCCCCAGTGGCCCATCGGATCTATCATTCACCTATATGTGGTCTTATTCATCCTCCAACTATAGATACCCACCCATATTGGTGTAAATATCGCTACGTGATCCCAATCATCCTATGGCCCACTAAGAAGCCTTAATATAGCTATATGATCATATGCTCACAAATGTGATAAATTAGTATCTCCTAATGCAACTCCATGGTCTTCCTATGTAAATCAATACAAATCCTCGTACAAATGGTACAACACACATCGTTCCCATTTAGAATAAGCTTTATGCTTCAACTAGTAAATGAGTTGTGTGCTTCCACTTTTGAAGATTTTGACATAGCTGCAAAAATGTAGAATTAATAGAAGACAAATTGAAGTTAGATATCAAATATGAATCTATGGTTCTTGAGAATATGCGATTTTGCAATATCATCTTTGGTGTACAAGTTGATATGCCATTTAAAAATAAATAAATTCATTATAATTATTTATGTTATATATTATAATTAAATATTCATTATTTATTATTATAAAATACGGAATATTAAATATTAGATTAATTAAGCCCGATTAACTTTAATATTTTTATTTTTATGTTATCATTTGAGTAACATTAAAAGGCCGATACTAAACATAATGATAATAATTATTTTAATTTGAAAAAAACAATCTTTTTAACATCTTTTTTTCATATTTACTTCATCATATTTATTAATGATAGATAGAATATAGGTCTTAATTCATTAAATATTTCAGTTTCAACATTTTATAATAATAAAGAATGATAATTTAATTAAAATTTATAATAGTTTTAATTAAATTAAATGCAAAAAAATTTAACACATGTATTGGCATGTTAATACCACCAAAGGTGTTATTAGTAGTTTTAATATTATTGAATTTTTAATAATCGATAAAAATAGTGATGATGATGATGATTATTATTATTAATTTTATTATAATTGTATAAATTTACTTTTAATTTATTATTATTAATTTAATATCTATAATATCGTTGACTATAGAAGAACTTATCTAGAGCTCCATTCTCATTCAAATCTCCATCATTTGCATCTAATCAAACAACCCAATCATACTTGTAGCATGTTAAACCAATTTACAATCTAAAAATGAGTTTCTCTCAATTATAATAATTTATTAAATCTTCACAAGTAGCTTTAGTGAATTGATTTACAATTGCATATGAACATATAATTGGATTCAAATTTGTAAAGGATACACAAAATGTAGATCTGATGATACTTTCTAATTTAATAAGATTCATTTCATTTAAATAAACATGTAACTTTAAAGTTTCACCTTTGATACATGAAATAGAAATAAGTCAATGTATCTGTGATAGAAATGATTGATAAAACACAAAATATCTACAAGTGATTGTTGATAATTCTACATCTATTAAAATAGAAGAGTTACATAGCATTCAATTCCATGTTTTGCATATTGGTTGATATCTCATAGTATTCCATTGTATATCCATAATAATAGATGGAAACAAATCAAAAAGTGTAGAATGTTAACTAAAATACATTGTATACAAGTGTCGAATAATAAATTAAAAATATGGGCTCAACCACTTGGTTGTTCTCTCATGACTAGTTGTGCTTTGTGATTTTGGTTTGATGGTCATGAGTGACAGCTCGGCAAAGAAAAATTTGGGTAGGATATGTTTATTTGTACAAAATTTTGGGATTATGGGATTTTCCTATATATCCCTAAGCATTGATAGAGTGGTAGAGCATTCCATGATCTTTCCATCAATTCTGGATTGTGGAAAATGCACTTCATATGCTCAAAATATGGTTGGTAAAAGTTATTTCAAATTATAGGCCTCATAGGGTAAACTGACCAACATGGTAGTGAGACGTGGTAGAAGTGAAGCAAGAGCGTGGAGGAGAATAAAATATATTTTTGTGACAAAGTGGTCTTTGATGATCAAGAAAACATTGGTGGACCCCACTTTTACTAGCCACGGGCACTCGCCCGTGTTCGTAACACTCTTTTCACGTAGGGGTTTCTTTTCCACTACATCGATACATTGTTGTGTCTTTGGGGCCTCAAGCCACTATGATGATCGGGAATATATACTGATCCAACTCAGTTGGATGAGCCATATATTCAAATCTCTCGAGCTTGTTATTACATGGCAAGATTATTTGCAATATATTGAAGGACCGAGTTATGGTTTATATCTAGGCTTTGCACATATATCCAACTCGGGACGAATAACTAGGAAGCTCGACATACATGTCCCTCTACATACTCCTCTACCCATGGTTATCAATTGGAGTATCTCGATGAATTCATATGGTGGGTAAGCGAGCTGCCTTCCACATTATTTGTTCGAGCCACATACGTGGTGTTCTTAATAAAGATGTTCGGTTTCACAAGATTTTTGTGGACAAAATCCTTCACACTAGGGAGGTGAAATCCAGGAGGAAACTTTTAGAAAATTGGATTTCCCTATATCTCCCTAAACTATAACAAAGTGCTAGAGAATTCCATAAGAATTCCATTGGTACTTGAACACGGAAATCAAACTCTATATGCTCAAATTATGGCTAGTGAAAGTTTTGTCAAACTATAGGCCCAACACGGTCAATCGATCAATGTGGCGGTGACACATGGAGAAAGTAGACCATATGTAATGGGACCATTCAAGGCCAACAATGGAAGTCATGTATCTCGTGGCATTTGAAATAATGCGGCCATTGAAAAATATAAAGGAAAGCGTTATTAAGGCTTAAGGTGGTGGATATATTATTATTTTAATAGCTTAGTGCTATTTTAAAACTTTCCATGTAATATTTATAATATAATTTTATATGGTTTTTAATCCCAAACAAAAATGGATAATGGTTGTAATAACAAAGATATGTTATTTTAAACCCGCATGTAAATGATAATGCCACATATATATGATTATTACACCTCAATGTAAGAGCCACAAAAATAGTTTACCCATTATAACACAAAAGGTGGTTAAGCCTATATAAAGGCTTATAGAGGTATGCTCTATATAAGTTTTCCTTGACAAATCCAGAGTGCTTAGAGGAGAAATTTCATATATCACCACTTTTAAAGGAGTTAGGCTCAAAATGGGTCTTAGATGTAAAAGGAGATATTCACAAAATTTCCCCACATTCCTAATGGTGATATTATCTTCCCAATTTTGAGGCGTATGGACACCATTTCAATGTACAGAAGTCACATCAGTATTGGCATCAATCTGAGTCATCATCGAGCATACCTCTCTTCCAAGGAAGATTATTGACGACATATACTTCTATGACGGTCATTAAAGGTTGAGCTTCTACTTACGGGTCTATGGAGTTGTTTATCTTCGTATTTTTATTTCTCTACTAGATCTTGATCACTTTTATTTCTCTGGTTCAAATTCATATGCAATTGGCTCGATATGTGATCAATTGGGTGGAATATCTATAACTATCACAAGGGTAGAATACCTATGTAACTATCATTTGGGTGTCAAATAGACATGTTCATTGGTATCTGCATACTTATTCATTTCTTCACTATACTAGTTTTAATTTAGAAGCATAATGAATAGGTTCATATGAACCCGAGACATAGGCAATGTCGAACTCCATTATCCATCTTCTTTTGCAGTGTGTGTGTTTCTATTTACACTACATTCTTATTTTAAGTTGATAGCATATGTGGAATTTAAAATATTAAAGTGCTTATAAGGTTATGTGGGTATGTTATTATTTTTACCCATGTTTACGTATCATAGGTTATCATTCCAAATATAATGGTTTATATGGGCAGTTTGGTAGGTAGGATTCAAATATAGAAATTAATGCAAAGGGTAAAAATTGACTGTGATAGTTCCTTCTTGTTTTGAACCACTCAATGATAGGTGATGACAACATGGAGATGATTTATATTTTTGAGTGTGACT